>JASDQU011245663.1:0-15478 GCA_032191745.1 Picea mariana | reverse complement strand
TCTTGTACTTAGCTTAAAAGCCTTAGTATATTTGTTAGGGACTACCCCCCCTTGGCTTCGCTAGGAGTTGGCCTAGATGGAGGAGTTGAGGATTAGGTGACAGCACCTTAACTCTCACTTGCCTCCAAGGACACATCGAGTGGATTGAAGATTTCTTCCAAGTCTCCCAGGTGTGTATAAGGCGGCAACAGGGCCCAAGAAGAATCTACTATTAGTTGCAACCCTTCAGGACAAGGTATATTGGGTGATCCTCAAGGATAGGAAGGCACTACTATGGGCTAAAGGTAGCCACTTAAGTACAGCAGAACCCATTGGAACTCGCAGTGGAGGACTGTACGTCGTGTCAGGACAGTCAGTTCAGGCATTGGCTCATGATGCGACTAGCTCTAGTGAGTTGTGGCATAGAAGACTTCGACATCTTCATTACAAAGCTCTTCCAGATCTACAGAACATGGTATGTGGCATGCCCTCTATTTCTCTTAGTAAAAATGAAATTTGTAAGGGATGCATGCTAGGTAGAAATATAAAGAAAGCATTTCCTAGTAGTGACAACAGAGCTCAGGGCATCTTAGATCTGGTTCATTCTGATGTATGTGGTCCCATGTCATCTCCCTCACTCAGTGGTTGTTTGTATTATGTCATTTTTATTGATGATTACTCAGGAAAATGTTGGATATATTTTCTTAAAGCTAAAAGTGACACATTTGATAAATTCAAAGAATATAAAGCCTTTATTGAAAAGCAGACAGGGAAACACATCAGAATCCTTAGAACAGACAATAGAGGAGAGTTTGAAACTCTTCAGTTTGAGGATTTTTGCAAGTCAGCAGGAATCAAGAGACAGTTGACTGTGCCATATAACCCTCAGCAAAATGGTGTTGCTGAGAGGAAAAACAAGACTATTTGTGAGGCAGCGAAAACAATGATGTTTGACCAGGATCTGCCAAATTCTTTATGGGCAGAAGCTACCTCCACTGCCGTGTATATTCAGAACATGTGTCCACATGCTATTTTGAAGGACAAGACTCCTGAAGAAGTCTTCTTAGGGATCAAACCTGAAGTAGGGCATCTAAGGATATTTGGATGTCCTGTGTATATTCATGTCCCTAAGGAAAAGATGACAAAGATGGAACCCTCAGGGAAGAAAGGGGTTTTTGTGGGGTACAGTGAGAACTCCAAAGGTTACAGGATTTATGTACCAGGTCAGAGGGAAATAGAGGTAAGAAGAGATGTGACTTTCCATGAGGAAGCTGCATTTAAGAAATCCAGAGAGCTTCAACAGGATTCAGAAGCAGTTCAGCCAACTTCACCCTCTTTTGAAAATGAAGAGTCAGATGATCAGAAGGAGGAATCTCGTGAAGGGCCAAGTAATGAGCCCCTAGAACCCGCTGAAGTGTTAGAAAGAACTCTTGAAGAACCTCTAGCCAAAAGGAAGCCAGGGTGGCCTAAATAAATAGTGCGGGAAGCATACAGGATAGTTGCTCCCAAAGGAACTTTTAGGGAAAGGAAGAGGCCTTATAGGTTTGGAGGCTATGGTGCACTGATAAGCAACATTAGTGATGTCGAACCTTCTTCATTTGAAGAAGCAGATAAATTACAAGTATGGAAGGATGCCATGCTTGAGGAATATAGGTCTATTATAAAGAACAATGTTTGGGACATTGTGCCAAGGCCAAAAGACAAATCGGTCGTTTCTTCCAAATGGATCTATAAGATCAAACATGCACCTGATGGAAGTGTGGAAAAGTTCAAAGCAAGATTTGTAGCCAGAGGCTTCATTCAGAAAGAAGGAATCGACTACGAAGAGACTTTTGCTCCTGTAGCCAGGTCTACCTCCATTCGAGCTATTATTTCTTTAGCTTCCGTACTTGGTTGGAAGATGCATCAGATGGATGTAAAAACAACATTCTTGAATGGAAAGATTGAACATGAGGTCTTTGTGGAACAACCAGATGGTTTTATACTGCATAACAAAGGCACTCATGTATGCAAGCTAAGGAAGGCCTTGTATGGTCTTAAGCAGGCTCCCATAGTTTGGTATGATAGGATTTATGGCTTTCTTAAAAGCCTAGGCTTTCCGAAAAGTGATGCTAATGCAAATCTATACTTCAAGGTAATAGGTAACCAACCTGTTATACTAATCTTGTATGTTGATGATCTCTTTCTAACAGGAAATGGAGGGCTAATAGCCTAGTGTAAGAGGTTTCTAACCTCAGAAATCGAGATGAAAGACTTAGGCTTGATGCATTACTTCCTAGGATTGGAAGTGTGGCAAAGACAGGGCGAGATATTTCTGCACAAGGAAAATACACAGTGGATGTACTAAAGAGGTTTGGTATGATGGATTGCAAATCCATGTCTACTCTGATGGTTACCAACCTGAAGAAGCTGCATGATTCTGATACAGGTTTAGATTTGGTGGATCCCACCATGTATAGGCAGCGGATTGGATCATTGATGTACATGATCCACACTAGGCCAGATATATGCTATGCAGTGATTGCAACGAGTCAGTTCATGACTGAACTGAGACAGAGACACTGGGTGGCAGCAAAGCACATCTTGAGATATCTCAAAGGGACCATTATTTATGGTCTGAGATATACATCTAGTGGTGGTTTATTTCTGCATGGGTATGCAGATGGTGATTGGGCAGGAAGCCCAGTGGATCGAAAGAGTACTTCTGGATACTACTTCAATTTAGGATCCTCTATGATCTCTTGGTCAAGCCGAAAGAAGGGATCCATTTCACAGAGTACAGCAGAGGCTGAGTACATTGCATCAAGTGATGCTAGCAAGGAAACAGTATGGCTCAGAAAATTGGTTTCTGGGTTGTTTGGTGACAAGCTCGAGACGACGGTGGTTCACTGTGATAATCAAAGTTGCATAAAATTGACAGAGAACCCGGTATTCACGACAGGTCAAAACATATTGACATGAGGTACCACTACATCCGAGACTTGGTCTAGAGAAAAACTGTAAAGTTACAGTACATAGCCACGAGCGAGCAGGTAGCTAGTATCTTGACCAAGCCTCTGACCTCGAGACAGTTTGTGCTGCTGAGAGGCAAGCTTGGTGTGGCTGAGAATGACCCCCTCGCTAAAAGGGAGTGTTAAATTTAGCAGCATCGATAGTTATTCTCCAATGAGAGGCCATATGGGCCACCCTAAGGCTAGCCAGGGAGATTTGGAGAATCAACCAGTCTTGTGAGGTATTGACAAAAGCGAGGGGGAACGAAAACCTCTGTGAGTCAAACCAAAAGTCAGGACGAACAAGATGCTATGTGAGTCTAATGCAAAAGTCAAGGGGAACATACAACTTTTATGAGCATAGACAATCTAGTGCAAAAGTCAGGGGGAACGTACATCCTCTGTGAGCATAGACAGACTAGTGCAAAAGTCAGGGGGAACATACAACCTCTGTGAGCCTAGTCAAACCTTGTGAGCCATGAGAAAAATTCAAGGTATCTAACAAAACTTAGGTTGAATGTAAAATTTCTATGAGTTAGAAACAAACGATATTCCTAATATTGCAAATGATGTAATTGTATTGATCTAGTGCATTGGCACATGTAAACATTATCCACCATGAAGAGAATTTCGAATTGCCTTGTCAAGAGTTGTAACTAAAGTCTTGAGTCTACTTCTATGTTAGAACTAAAGTGTAATGTTGAGTTGCAACTAAAGTCTTGAGTCTAGAACTAAAGTGTAATGTTTAGTTGCAACTAAAGTCTTGAGTCTAGAACTAAAGTGTAATGTTGAGTTGCAACTAAAGTCCTAAATCTAGTTCTAAGTTCGAACTAAAGCATCTCAGTCTCAAGTCTAGTTCTAAGTTCAAACTAAAGTGTAATGTTGAGTTGTAACCAATCTCAAGTCTGGTTCTAAAGTTCGAACTAAAGTGTAATGCTGAGTTGTAACCAATCTCAAGTCTAGTTCTAAGTTCGAACTAAAGTATGAAGCTGATTTATGACTAATGCATGCAATCGGGTTACTATTTTGAGCTTCTCCTCTTCCCCTCTTCAGCCTATATAAGAAGAGGTCGAACCTTCTACTCAACACAGTTTTGCAACACAATTTTGAAACAGAGTTTTCATATGCATGTTGAGGGTGAAGCAATAGAGGAGCACATCAATGATAAAGAGGAAGCATATGAAAGGTGTATTTCAGCAAGGTCTTGTAAGTCTTTGTCAGGTCAGACTCATCTTGGCAAGCTCTTTGAGAAAAGTACATTCATGGTGGATATTTGTAAGAGATCTTACATTATTAATGCAATAAAAGAATATTGTTTGCTGGGGTTTTTCTCCCTGTACAGGGTTTCCCCAGGGTATATGTGTTGTTGATATGCATGTTTACTTATCTACATAATTATTGCTATTCGATTATGATTTGAAATTGTTGAAGTGTATTACGCTGGAATCAAAGTATTGAAGAAAAAAAAGAATTAATCCGCATAAGAAATCAAGCTCATAATTCAACATGCCCAACCTTAGGCACTAGTCTTAGTTGACTTAGGGAAGGTTTTTTTTTGACATAAGTAACCTTGCATCTTGCATTGCTGCCTTTGCACCCTAGGTTAGTACTCCCCCCAAACTTCTAATCAATTAAAACCAACTCCTAGGACTTCAAGTTAAACCATATCTAGTAACTAGGGTCTACCCCACTTTGCTTCCCTAGGAGTAAGCCTAGAAGGAAGAGGTTCCAGTCAAGGTGACAGTGTGGATTGTGAACCTAGGCATTGTGCCTTCAAGGACACACTAAGTGAGCTGAACTTTGCTCACGTTTGCAAGTGTGTATTAGAATGACAACATGCCCAACCTAGACCATTTTCCAAACTAGAAAATGACTGTCAATAAATCAATAACATATTAGTGCTCCCTCCCAACCTGGGAGTAATCACTTCCTCTTTCAATAAGGAAGTTGTCTCCACGAGCCCCAGCTTGTCCCTTAAGTACGCAAACTTTTCATCTTGGACAGAGGCTTTATCAAAATATCTGTTATCTGCTCATCTGTGGACATATACTGGAGAACCACTTCTCCCTTCTGAACTTTATCACGGAGAATATAATGCTTGATCTCAATGTGCTTTGACCTGTCATGGAACATTGGGTTCTCTGAAAGCTTCACATAGCTTTGATCATCACAAGTGCTAGCTCTAGGAAAATCTCTGAATTCTATCCCAAATAGTGTATGATGGCTCTTAACCCTCTAGATCTCCAAGGAAGAAAATCCAGGGGTTAACAATGGCGACTCAAGGGGACGGGATCCCCCTATGGGATGTCGAGAACATTATGAGTCAGTTTTTGTAAATTGTCAGTGATTCTCTTTGAGAACTGAAGGAATGCACCAATAGACCCATGTACTTGTGTGGAAGAAAATGCCTTGTAAGTTTACCTGTGATACCTGTTATCCTCGTTTTCTAGGGATAACTAGGAGATCATGTCTCGAGACCCACAGGTCCTAGACATGGAGTACCGAGAGCAGGATTGACCTGAGCATGGCCCTAGAGGGCCCATCCTTCTTCTTCTTCGCCAGATTTGTCCTGTCAGCAGCAGCAGCTTCCATCACCATCGGCCTGGACTTGCATCAGAGAAGACTCTTGCTCCATGAGGTAATTGGTCCAGGTATCATGGTATGTGTCATGTTTGATCATTATAACTTTCTTATATATGCATCAGGTTCCTTACATTTTTGACGACTGCTTGGATCTTACACTAACCTACTTGACCATTGTTGGGGGGATTAAGGGGATGCCCTAGCAAGCTGATATCCATGGGTTTTGGTTAGCCACCAGGGGCAGTTTGTAGAGCCATCGTCCGCTCCCACCATACTATCACTTTACATCTTATCTCCCATACATCCATCCCATTCCCCTAGTCCGACCATTAGGATGACCTTTGAGGGTTACACTTTGTCCTGTGGGAAGAAGGGGCTAAAGGCCCAGGAGGTAAAAGCAGCTGGTAAAAGATAAAAGCCATAGGAAATAAAACCTAGAGATGCTTCGCCCAGGGATCCCCGAGAAGGCAATAAAAGGCCTCTTGATAAGAAACAAAAGGGACCCGAAGAAAATAACAAAAACAAGACCTAACCAAGAGGATGGGAGGTCTCATCACGATCCAGCCTTATCATTTCTGCGAAAATACCAGTGGGTAACACTGTCAGCTCTGGTCACCACGCCAAGGCAGTGTCCTCTGGTCAGACCTTGAAGTAAAAAGAAAGAAAAAGCAATAAATAAAGAATAAAGGCAATAAAAGGGCTTGGAAAAAGTGCATCCATGACGGGTACAACTCACTTCCTACAAAGGCGTCCACGGACAATACTTACCCTTGGTCTTCACTATAACTGGACACTCCTTAGACCATATCACTTCATGTACATGGCTTGAATGATCTTCTGTGGAAACTTTCCTTTTCTTATGGATACTGGCCCAATAGGTTATTCTGTTTGTTTCTTCAACTTTGTATAGTAGATTAGTGTAATGTCTTTGAGCTCTTAAAGGATATGCTAGGGGTTTATTGCATGTATTTGATAAATTTGATGATGAAATATGATTNTTGGTCTTCACTATAACTGGACACTCCTTAGACCATATCACTTCATGTACATGGCTTGAATGATCTTCTGTGGAAACTTTCCTTTTCTTATGGATACTGGCCCAATAGGTTATTCTATTTGTTTCTTCAACTTTGTATAGTAGATTAGTGTAATGTCTTTGAGCTCTTAAAGGATATGCTAGGGGTTTATTGCATGTATTTGATAAATTTGATGATGAAATATGATTGACATTGCTATGATTGCGAGGACTGATGAGCCCATGGAGGGCGAAGTTTTTGATGTGCAGGACCATACCCGACGGACAGGTACCAGTGGACCGGTACACATGGGGATATGATTAGCTCGGACCTCCATGGGGCTGAAGAGCCCATCAGATGGTTGCTGGGATGGCAGAGACAGGACAACGCTATGATGAGCCTTTGCACAAGAAGATAGAAGTACGTTCCACCAGGACACTTTGGCAGAGCCCAGCCTAGGGGGGATCACCCACTTCAGATGGAACGTTTTCCCCTTGATGGACAGGACGTCACCCAGCAGAGCAGGACGTTATTCCTGAGCGTGTGGCAGTGTGATGGAGCTATTTGGCATGTGTGGCAGCTTGGAAGAGCCCTAGAAGGGCCAACGTCTGGCTTCTGGATGCTTGATTTGCCCAAAAAGGGCCAACGTCTCCCTCAGAAGGGCTTGACGTCCCTCTTTTTGCTCATATTATGACTTTTTTCTAGCAGTAAATGTAAAAACAGTGTAAATTTTATAGTCAGCCTTGTCGGCTGTTTTAATGACCTAAATCTTAATTCAAAGGTCATGGATTCGTATAAATAGAGGACGTTTCTCCTCATTTTGAAATAACAAAACTCACTCTCTTGTGAGAGATCAACTTTTAGTCTTTTGCTTGGTATCTCTGGTCTTGGAAGTGAGGCGCAACTCTTATTGGAGGATTCTTCTTGGCATTTATGGTGTTTCTCTCATGGAAGGTTTACAACTAGGGTTTGATTAAGCATTCTTCATGATTTGTAAGTGAATTTTTCATGCAAAACTTCTTAAATGAATGGTTGTAGGCTTAATTTCTTACATTTGCTATATCATTGCTATTATATTGCTAAATCTTGAAACCCTAGGTAGCAAGCACACTAGTAGGTCATTGCTATATGTCCCCATGCTTGACAAACAATTTTAGCCATTGATAAAGGAAGATATAGCCTAGCCGTTGCTACACTTATCCTCCCTTATCTGAGTTAGCATTAAAGTTATAGGTTGAAGAAAGGTGACGTCCTAGGCCTAGTTAACTCTACACCTAGGGTTTTAAACTTTTAGGGTTTGAGAAGCCTTGCTCTTGCAACACTTTTCCCCCTTAGATTTGTACTTTGAAGCTAGCCGTTTTGCCAAGAGTATTTAGAGAAAGAGGAAGGAGCATGAGGCCTTGCTTAAGCAACACCGGAATGAGCCTCCTTCCCTTAGGGTTTTGATTCTAGGGCCCTGCCATTGCAACACCATAGGACCTAACCTTCTAGTCTTTAAATTTTGAATCCTCCTGAGATTTTGGCCTTACTTTTGACTCTATATTACCCTAAGGCACTGGTATTCTTTTCAACGTTGAGCTTGTTGTGCAAATTCATCTTTCAAACTTTCAAATTTTGAAACCCTAACTAACCCTAACGCAACTAACTAGGGTTGACGTCATACCTGATGCAGCAAACCCTCTAACTCAACAATTAATAATGACGTTATGCCTTTATTGAGCTTTTTGGCTTGGTCATCTTGTGATAGACATTGATAAATTGATGATTTTCATTGGCTAATTAGCAAAACGTTGACCTTCTTTGTCTGTTATATTGCTTATTAAACAAAATCATACTAACCCTAAAGGAAGATGACGTCATCCCTAGGATATTGACGCAACAATCTATTGTATATGAGCAACTACTGACATTAAATGCATTGATTTAATTCAAGGATTGATCATTTTCATTAGATGTTATATTATTCTAGTTTTTATTGACAAGTAACATTATATTGCCATTGTCATTATTGCAAACATTGACTTCGTCAATATTTACTGCTATATATGCTCATATACATTAAATTTTGATAGTCATTGATTTATGAAGTATTAACCACTATTGCATGTACTAGTTTCATTGTTATCTTGTCTCGCAAGCAGGTGCCTTTTCTGTGGTTATTCTTTCCTTGACTATCTTCTGGGTGGTAATCTGTGAAGGGGAAACTAGCCTTAATCCTTTGAGCCTTTTCCTTTCAAACCCCAGATTGCCAGGGACGTCTCCCTTGGGCTTAGCCACCCTAAATAGAAAGGACCTCCCCATTGTGGTGACATTGGGTGGGGTAGGTCCCTGTTACGCCAGTTTGACCCTTATCCTCTAGTCTATGACCTAAACTACAAACTGCGCGTTAACAATACCAAATCCTATCCAATGGACAATAGATTCAAAGCAATATAAACCTCCCACTGAAAAACCGAAACACAAGGGGTCTCATCCAAATCCGCGACATGCCACCACCCACTAT
Organism: Picea mariana; assembly: GCA_032191745.1. NCBI lineage: Eukaryota > Viridiplantae > Streptophyta > Pinopsida > Pinales > Pinaceae > Picea > Picea mariana. The sequence continues at coordinate 6,407 of JASDQU011245663.1, read as the reverse complement.
GTACAGTCCTCCCACTAAAAAACTAAAACACAGGGGGTCTCATCCAAATCCGCTACTTGCCACCACCCACTATGTACACTCCTCCCCGTGGTAAATGTGTTGAAGTTGACACATGGGAGAGAGTCCCTTAGTCAGATGTTAATAATCTAAACCCCTGCCAAGTGCGAAGGAATCACACCAATAATTTCAATGGGTCATAAGGTTCGAGCACAACCTCTCACTATGAAACATGTTCTAAAGTTGAACAATGACGAGGATCATCCAATCAAGGCCCAATAATGCTTAGCCTTATCGAATGCGAGATAACCGCCAATGAGGCTAACGACCATCAAGGTAATCTACTTTTGAATCATCCGTAGATAATGTGTCGAAGTCAATGCAGGATGATCTGCTGAAAAGAAGAGCAATGATGACTTCCTTCCCTCAGTGCAAAGTGATAACTCAGGAAGATATAGAATCAATGGAACCATGTCCCTAGTGTTGGATGAGGGGAACGATTGACTCAAAGCAGAAGACTCAATGAAAAGGAAAGAAGAGACAAGACATAAGATGACTCAGGAGTCTCCTATGTCTCTTGAAACAACCCATCCTAAAGTCTCAATGCTTTGGGAACACGAACAAACTAAACCCTTGTGTAGGCTCACTCTAATGATAGACACAAAGGCTCGACATATGAAAGATAAGGCACTCAAAATTTGACCCCGGAATATCAATTGTGGAAAGCCACTATACTATGAAAGGAAAAACATCACAAGACATGACCACATGCTGATATAAGATGACAAAAATCAACAACACTTAGAAAAGGATGAAAGTAACATATGTGAATGAAAAGACTCTGCAACTGGAAAGGTAAATTGCTGTCCTAAAACATAAAAAAACAGCAAGAAGGAAAGACTGAAATAACATGTAAAAAGGAAAAGGAAATAAGACTAATACCCAAAATTTGCACCTCAAAAACCCATGACCAAATCAACATACTCGAAAAACCAATGTAACCATGCAGTGAAGTGATTATTCCGATGGGAACGATCAAGATAGTCAACCTTCCAGTGGATCCCACCGTGAAATCTCCAATGTCTAAAAGATGACTCGATGCACTTGCTAGTGAAGGCATACCTGAAGACTGTTGGTTGGAATTTAGAACATGGTATTTCAACAACAATAAGCATGAATGCATGGGAGCTGCAACTCTTAGAATCTACCTGCTGAAATAACTCCATCATCTTGAGCTCAATTGGATCATGATAAACTCTGATATCCAAGCACTGATCAATTAAAGAATCATCTTGAGGAACAAGAATTGGTTGCGGGATCATAGGAAAAGTATAAGGGACATCATCCTCTGGTTGAACTAAAAGTGGCTCCTCCTGCTGTAATGGTATGTGCACAAATGACATGTCTTGTTGATCCATTACTACTTGGTTAACCTGTGGTTCCTCCTCTTGAAATTGTTCATCATCACTAATGGAAGGAACCACTGAACACTTTTGAGCACTCAAATCTTCACCTTCATCTTCCCGAAACCTTGCATATGAATCAAGTAGTGCAACTACTGGTTCCTGATCATTGAAGCCTAAATCATCATCTTGTTCATCTTTGGGAAGTTGATAACGTGAAAGGTTCTCTTCTATAGCAGCCAATCTTTCTTGCAATCCTTGGACCATTGAAAGGATAAAAGTTGGTATGTCTCCATTATAGCGTTCCTCATCCTATCAAAAAGTACACGTAGTCTTTGGGCAATTGTAATGAAAAAAAGGCGCATTGTTTCCATCGTAGTTTTCTAGAATAGTTAATATCTCCTGAAACCCATGGGAAAATGTATGGATTTCCTGCTCAACGATTGGTAGAACCTCATGAGATGTAACATGGATCGAGGGAAACTCATAGGTAACAAGATTATCCCGTTTATCTAACTATCTCTCAATGTACTTCTCTTGGAATGAATCCCATCCATCAATTGAAGCATCTGGAAGGGATTTGTAACATGCTCGTGCCTCCCCCTCAAGGGTTGGCATAACATCCTCATCACAAAATGCTCATGTTCCATGTCGAAATCATTCACTACTTGTAAAAACTCATCTAAGTGATCCTCAGTCGATACTCCCAACTTGCCCGCGAACCATGGTAAGTGTTTAAGATATTTACCTGTAGGTAAGTCATGAGGATAATCTGGAAATGGAACAAAACTCGATAGTTCATAAGCAAAGAATCTCCACCTTTCTTGTGGCCTCACAACAACGACCATATTGTTAATCTGAGATAGAAACAAGTACAACTGCTACCATAAGATTAGCTTGAGATGAAAATAAAACCGAAGATGAAGGTGTCAAGGTTACACTCACCATAATGCTTGTCGAAAGAACTTACCAAAGAACTCAATATGCTTACCAACTCTGAGAGGAGCTCCTGGTGAAAGTATAGTCTTGTTTCGGAAAAGATGTTAGGGTTCGCTTAAACTCGGAACTAGACCTTGAGAGGGAATCGAAACCGGATGATCTTTTTGTGTAAGTTCCCTTGTGGAGTCATCCCTGTATCTTGTGGAGTCGCCAGGTGAGTTAAAGAAAATAAACCAATTAAAGTAAAAACTCACTGATATCGTTGCCACCAAGGTTTGCGTTGTTCGGCAATGGCGCCAATTTGTTAGCACACTTTTTCACCCTCCAATCAGATATGATATAATGAAAAATCAACGATGGAAAAGTGGCTAATTCAAAGAGAGAATGCCCCAATTGTCACAGACAAACCTCCTTTACATGCAGGCTAGTGTGTGCCAACCTCAGGGGGGAGTCTCCCTAGGTACCAGGCTGCTGATTTTGGATCTGATTTTCCTCAAAAACACACAAAAACTGTTAATATTATGGTAGCCGCGGGAGGTATTTACCTCCACGTGTGAACTTGACGAGAATAGAAGACTCCGGAAAGCAAGAGAAAACCCTAATGAGTTGGCTAATAACCCTAGAAGTCTTGTCGGCTCAAGAAGATAATTTATATTAGGTTATTAGCCTCCAAGAGAAGAAGTCGGCCATAAATAATAATAATATACTGAACAGACACATATCCAGAAGGAGAAGTCGGCCCCAGCAAATCTGGCAAAACTAGTATAAATAACAGTTCTCATTTTGACACATCTCAGAACTGCAGTTCCCAGTTTGGTGCGCACGTGTGGAGGAGAGCTGCAACAGCAGCTAGTTTTCAGTATGAGCTTGGACTATCTCTTGGCTAGGGTTTGGACTATCTGATAAGCTATTGTTGGTGCGTTATCCTTGGACGAAGATGCGCTACACCTTGTTTGGCTATCTAGCCTAGTGTTTGCTTCCGGAGTAATTCTCAGTCAAGGTTAAGGTGCTTGGAGGGTGGCTTCGGCCTATGGTTGGGTGACGAGGGAATCGTCAATTGTAAAACGAGCACACAATCTTCTATATTCTAATAGGTCATGGGCCCACACCTCCTTCATTCAGTCTAAACACTAGAAGAAAACATAGCTGCTAGGACATTGAGCTCATTGAGGAACTACCGCTAGGGTTACTAGTAGAAGCAATTTCCAAGACACTGTCGCTAGGGTTACTAGCAGAAGCAGTTGCAGAAACCCTAAACCTCTTGTTGAGGCACCTTAAGTGAATGGATTGACCTAAACTTCGGATAGATCAGTGCGCTCTAGCCTAGGGCATCTTCTGATACTCTCATCAAGCCAAGACGTGAAGTTTGAATTTTTGGTCAAATCTAGGGTTTGACCAAGTCAAGCAAGCCATCACTAACTCTATGAAGTCTGAGAACAAGTTAGATGGAGCCTCTAACTTCAGAGAGTGGAAAACAAGGATTGACCTCATCCTTGCCAAGAATAAAGTGCTGGATATCATGAAAGGAAAGATCGTGAAGCCAGAGTTTGAAGAAGGAAAAGAAAAGGAACCACAGAACGTTGCAGCTACGGAGAAGTTCAAAGATATTGACATCAATGCCATGAGTATCATAGTGGATTCTATAAAAGACCACTTGATACCATACATCTCCCATCTTGACTCATTGAAGAAGATGTATGATGCCCTAACAAATCTCTTCTCAGTCAGAAATATTGGACAAGTAATGAGTCTGAAGAATGATCTCCGTGACATGAAGATGAATGATGATGACAACATAACATCATACTTTGTAAGGATCTCCCAGTTAAGAGATCAACTACAAGCTAGTGAAGAGATCACTTCAGACAAGGAATTGGTGAACATAGTACTCAATGGTCTTCCCAAGACGTGGGATGCATTTGCCGCAAGCATGAACACAAGGAAGGAGTATCCGACATTTGAAGAACTTTGGACTTGCTGTGCTCAAGAAGAATCAAGGATCAATGCAAAAGAGAAACCCCAGAAGAAGTACGACGATCAAGCTTTCACAACAAGATTCAAGAACTTCAGGAACAAAAGGAAGTTTGGTTCAAGGAGGAAGCCAAATCAGGAAAAAGACATTTCAGAAGTGCAATGCTTCAACTGTCAAAAGTATGGTCACTACAAGAATCATTGTCCTGAGCCAAAGAAAAGGAAGGAAAAACATGAAGCATCAATTGCCGAAGAAAATGAACCTACAAAGAAGACTAAGCAGGATGGAAGAGACTTCTTCTTCTAAAAGGTAACAACACTCTTCTTATTTCTTGTACATATCTTGTTTGCATTGTCCCTGTATATATCTTGTATATCTGTCTCTTGGCAGATAATGTATTCCAAGAAGAACTAGACCTATGGAAGAACAACAAGATAAGAATGAATAGATAATACACATGAAAGGATGAAAGACAAATCATGTGGAAGCTATTGCAAGATAAACCAAATAGATCATAAAGAAACTTAGAAGAAGCAAAGATAGAAAGAAGTCAGCAATCAATAGAAAATTGGAAAGAGACTTGTGACGTTTTGAAGAAGACAACAAGACAAAAGCGTGGACTCTGTTAGATAAGAGAACCAATTATATATTGCAGAAGACAATAAGGATGCATATGGAAGCGTGGACTCTGTTAGACAGAGGGAGTCGATTATATGCACTTATACATGAAGCAAGGATTAGGACTAATCCTATGATCCATTGAAGATGATGAAATATATATATATATATCCATGGTAGCAGCCATGAAAGACAGTATGTGTTTAGTTCCACCGCAGAAGAAGACTTCTTCGAAGAGAAGCCTTAAAGTATTCCTAGTTATCCATCTAGATCCGTGATCCTATGATGAAAGGAAGAAGTGGAATCTCTAGGGCATGGAATTTATAAGAAACTCCATGGACCTATTATCCCCGATTTCTAGGGATAACGAGGAGATCATGTCTCGAGGCCCACAGGTCCTAGACATGGAATACCGAGAGCAGGATTTACCTGAGCATGGTCCTGGAGGGCCCATCTTTCTTCTCCTTCATCAGATTTGTCTTGTCAGCAGCAGCATCATCCATCACCTTCGGCTTGTTGAGACGAACGAAGTTTGCTCACACAAGATTAATCCCAAAATATCTGGAATATAGTAACCAAATCCATATGGACAATTATATATGTAATAAGAATGAATAATAAGATATAATATGAGATGATTACAATTGAGAAATGAGGGCCTGCTTATATACCCACGCAGGGGTGCCCTTTACCAATAGTCATGTCCTTTGAGACATGACCTTTCATTATTAATAAGTATTATTTATTAACTATTATTATGTTTATGACTATCTATTTATGTATATATTATGTTCATAACATTGCCTTCCCCTTAAAAATGCTTTGTCCTCAAAGCATAATCACTGGAAGGCTCCCCTTTGAACTTTTGTTCTGAAACACAATGTTTTCTCAAATCTTATGTGCTTGTAGTTGCGACTCTCGACGAAACATGATGATATAACCTTCGAATTCCCAAACTAATGTGTTGCATCTTTTGGGGAGTGATCCATCCCAAATCTACTTTCATTGAAATTGTTTGATGATTGAGTGTTCCAAGTTGTGGATTGCGTCTTCGTTCTTTTTCAATGTGGTATTTTAGTTGTTGGTAAGAAGAACATTGTTTATTTTCCTCTTTTCCGAGTCGTTGGTCAGAAGGACTTTTGTGATTTGGATGATGATAAGGCATCCTAATCTTTTGTGACCTTTCCTTGGAATCATATTCTTTTGATGTTTGTAGTGATCTATCCACGTAAGCATTCTTTTGAATATGATCATTATTTGATTTTGTATTGGTTCCTTTTTCTACTGTCGAGATTTGAATGTTGGATAAATTCTCTATTGGATCAGTCATTGTTTCCTTGTTGATTAATGATGTTTTGCGATATAGCTCTTCTTGTAAAGATTTCTTATCGTGCTTGAGTTTTTTAACCTGAGTTAATAAATCTTGATTATGTCGTCTTAATCGTAAAAGTTCTTCTTTATCTTCTGACTTGTCGTCT
>JASDQU011245662.1:14413-38716 GCA_032191745.1 Picea mariana | reverse complement strand
GGGGAGACAGAAAAAGAGAAAGAGAGGTATAAAGAGGGAGGGAGAAATATTTATTTCATGTTAAAAAAAATGCACACACATCTTTATTCCTAATAACACGTGTGTGTTTTAGGAATGCACACTCTCTTTAGGAATGCACACACACTTTAGGAATGAATGCACGTTTTTTTGAATTCATTTTTTTGGGGAAAGATTGAAACTTTAGGATATGTGTATGTTGAGTTGGTTTCCTTGGATTTAGGTTCAGGATGACAAACCTAGTGGTTTGGCCCACAAATTGATAAAAACCTCCATTTTTTTAATACCTCTCTATATCTCTGTTTTTGACATTATTTTTCTATAGGTGAAATTTATTTTTTTTGGTTTTAAATCAATATTGTTTATCATTTTTAATATATTTTTCTCTTCAAATAAATCAAAATCCTAGAATACATACCTCTCTTATTTTTTCTATACATTGTTGTCAGCTTATCCATTTATAAAATGAGTTATATGCTACACTAGAGGAGACCAATATCTATGATCTAAAAATAAATAAAAAATGATCATGTTAAGACCCTCTTAGCGAGTATGAACAAAAGGCATTCTAATTTCAAGGATATGTTAACTTTCATAATTTAAAAAAAATATCAATTAATATTATAATTTTCCAAAAACTATACCCCACTAGAACAACAAGTTCTCTATAATTGTTCAAGTTTTCGGAATAAAATTTCATTGTTAATGCATTCAACACTTGAACGAACAAATACATATACCTTATATTTTGCTGGTAAAATAACATACCATTAATAGAAAACATCAAATTTCACATAATTATTCACAAATTCTATTAATAAAGTTATATATTCAGAAAGGCAATTCAATTTTCTATGTTTCATCTTTTTACACCATATTGAAATTCATTTTAAAATTACCTTGAATAATCCCTCCAAGGTAACAAATTATTTTTTTTCCATGTTTTCATTGCCACTAATGTGTCATGAGAGACCATCACTAGCTTGTACTCACCTTAATACATGTTAATAATTTATTAGTTTCCTTTTCAAAAACCATTTGAAATTTAGGAAAAGTGTCTAAAAATTGATCATCACTCTTAATAGGGAAATCGCATTCCTTTTCTGGAGCATAATCAATAAAAGTAACAAAATAAGTAGCCCCTCCCAGTGATTTTTCATTAATTCAGACACAAACATAATAATGTACCAAATATAATATTTATGTATCCCTTTTAGGATTTTCCCTTATAAATGATACCCTTTTATGTCTACCCATAATACAATGTTCACAAAATTTAAATTATGTATGTTTTATCCAAAGAAAAAGTTTTTTTTGATTAAGGATTTTAAAGCCTCTTTCAATCATGTGCCCAGGTCATTTTTCCATAAATTTGTTGTAGGCTCCTCCTATGTAACAACAACAATATATTATTTAACCATATTTTATTTTAATGTGTAGAAATGATTCATATTTATAAATGGAACAAAATGAAATAAAGTCGTATATCAAATAAAGACACAAATATATGGTAAAAATTGACTTCTATTAATAAAGAGAACATGCTAAAACTGTAAAAATGCAGACTGAAACAAACTTGCTCGAATGGTGGAAGATTATATTTGAGAAGAGATGTGATGGATACGCTCATTCGCAAGAATATGAGTGAAATGAGGATCTAAAGGGATTTTTAACATAATAAATAAATGAGAAAACCATAAACATCCAAAACCATAACCCCGGGAGATGGAATGCAAAAAGGTTTGTGGGCCTTGATGGGGTTAGTTGATATGTCAACTTCTCGAGGGAATAATTTTTCATATTATTTATGTTTGGGTCGCTCGAGAAACCGTTGGAAAGGTATATACAAGGTTTACATATTCCATTCGACCTAGCATCTTCCTTCGGCTACATGCTAGTTGTTGTCAAGCCCAAACAATGTCATTTAGGGCCTCAAAACGACCCTAGAAGTTTGGGATCCAAAAAACTATAAAAAAAATGCCAAAATGGAAACTTTTCTTTGAGCCAGTGGAATTGTGGCCATCGATATCCACTTGGATGAATCCTCCCCCCTAGGAAGAAATGGTCTCCATTTCATTGAGCACCCCCATCTTATGGGGAAACGTTTGTTGAACTTATCCTGAGGTGATCCACTTTCCTTGGTGCAAGAGCTACCCTACTCTAACAACTCAATAAATATGGATCCTTTGTTGGTGAGTGCCCTTAATATGAGTGTCACTGATATGATCTATGGCTACATGTTCTATGCATTCAAGGTTGAGCTCTCTCGATGTTGATTTCTTCGTGATCTTTGATGAGTCGAATAATGGTGTAAAGTATGGTTGAAGTAAGGACACATTGAACATTGGGTGCAAGAAAAGGATTGGGTGAATAGTTAACTCAAAAGAAATGTCACCTATAACCTTGGTGATGGTGTAAGGTCCATAGAGAAGTGGACGAAGCTTCCGATGGGGTGATGTAAGGCGCTCTTTCTATAAATGAAAACAGACCTCGTCTCCCACCTAAAACTTGTGTGACACCTCGTGTTGATCACGTCGTTGTTTTTACTTAACATTGTATTTATTCAAAATATCACAGAAATATTTCTGGATGTGATGAATCTATTCAAAAAACTTGGTGGATTTGTCAGCCTTAGATTGAGCATGGGATGATTCTATCTGTGTGGATGCAAGGGGAAACATAAAATCAATGGGACCCAATGGTTGATATCCCAACCCCACCTGAAAGGGACTAGCGTCAATCAAGCTATGAAGGGCTCTGTTGTAGCTCTGTTGAACATAGGGGAGACTCCCATCCCATGTGCATGGATGTTTGGATTTTTACTTGTGTAAGATATACACCATCATCTTTTTGAAGACTTCTGTTAGGACATCAGTTTGTGGGTGGATTTGGTGATCTTGGTGTCCAATAGTTACCAATGGATAGAGCAGAATGTGCTTAGGAACCTATTTTACTAATCTAATATGATGATTTGCAGTATCCCGAAGTGCACCCATACCCATTCGAAGAATATCTTAGTAGTGGCCTCCACTATGATATTCTTCTTGTAGGATATTAGGATGGCCATCTTAGAAAACCGATTAACCACCAAAAAAACACAGTCATTTCCCTTATTGGTTGAATGAAGGATGAACATGTAGTCCATATATATGGATTCCCATAGGATATCGAGAGTAGAAAGAGGGATGTACAGTCCTTTCTTCTTAGTGGTTGGTTTGGCAATGACGTGGGCAGTGCAGGACCTGATATACTTGCTGAGGTCCTGGTGCAATTTCAGCCAACAATTTTTTTTTTGTAGTACTACAACAATCTTTTCCATGAAAAAATGTTCTGCCATCCGACTGTAGTGAGATTCCGAAATTATCTTCACATGCTCACTTGAAGGAACAAAGAGGTGGTTCACATGGGATAAATTTTTTTCCTAAAGATGAAAGTCAGTGACAGTTGTTCTTGTGTGTAACATCTAGTAAGTGGTAGCAAAGTCAGGATCATTATTGCAGAGTTGGGGCTACTTGTATTCCTCATGTCCATAGGAGTGGAGCCCCCTTCATCGCTGGTTTGAGGTCCCATGCAATATAGGAGAATCCCAACACGAACCTGTGATATAAGTTGGCAAGTCCTAAGAAATTTTAAAGCCCAGTTAGTGTGGTGGGGGTTAACCAGTCACTAATGAATTGGATCTTGGATATATCCACACACACATGATGATCATCAATAATGTAGCCTAGATATTCGACCCTGTTCATGCCAAAGGAGAATTTTTCCAAGTTAGCATATAGATTTTGTTGTCATAGAGTGTGAAGGACCTATTGAATATGATGCAAGTGTTCTTCCCAATTCTTATTCAAAATGAGGATATCATCTAGATATACCACCACAAATGAATTGGTGAAAGGACACAATATATCATCCATCAATCTCATGAAATTTGTTGGAACATTTGTCAATCCAAAGGGCATGACTAGCCATTGAAAGAGACCTTCTTTGGACTTGAAAGCAGTCTTCCATACATCAATTTTCTCTATTTGGACCTCATGGTAGCCATAATTCAGGTCAATCTTACTGAAAAATGTGGCTCCCTTGAGCTGGTAAAGAAGGTAATAAATTCATGGAATTGGGTACTAGTTGCTAATTGTGATTTTCTTTAGGGCCCTATAATTAATGCAATGTCACCAAGTCCCATATTTATTCTACACGAGTAAAAGTGGGCTCCTGCAAGGTGAGGAGTCGGGTTGGATGTGCCCCTTTTGAAGCAACTCTTGGATATGCCATTTCATTTCCTCATTTTTCATTATAGAGTGATGATAGACTAGCCCATTAGATAGAGGTGCACCAGGGGTTAGATTGATTGAATGCTTGACCTGATAGTGCAATGGTGCCCCGATCGGTGAGAATAAGATGTCTTTGTATTCTTCCATGATATTTTCCACTTGCTTCTATTGTGTGGAGAGGCCTTGTGGAGAGGCCATGGATGTGGGTGTGACCTTTTCTTCACTTTGAGAAATGAATTTCCTGCATTGCTTAGTAAAGATTGAAGAAATGGTGGTAGGAAGAGATACCTATGGTATCCTGTACAATTTTATACCCAAAGTAATAATAATAATGTGAGGTCTAGACTCATATACAACATGTCATTTCCACAAGTATAGTTTCCCTATATGTACATCACAAACTTCTAGGGGGGAAATATCACACAATACCTCATCCTTGAAGGGATTGATGCCATAGGGAAGATGAAATTGTTGGATGATGGAAATATCTCTTCCTTGGTTAAGACACCTAATGGTGTAGGCTTGTGGATGTGGTGTCATCAATAGGTTCAATCACTTGATGAACTATGTTGAGATCATGTTCTTTTCACTTCTACTATCGACAATGAAATGAAATAGATCACCCTTCACCCACATATACAAGTGAAAAAGGATTTCACCTTCCTCTAGTTTCTTGAGTTCACTTCGTAGGACCGTGGTGGTAGAGACATTGGCACTGCATTCTGCATCAATGATCCACTTTTCCTTGTCTTGATATGAATTAGAGTCAGAACCTACCTCTGACTCTGAGGATTTCACCATGGCCACCAATGATTCCTTCAAGTGACATTCATCAGTGTTATGCTAAGGGATTTTATGGAATTCACACCACTTCCCAGTGTCTTTCTTCATATTCTCATAATTTACCCTTCTTCGTTTGTAGCTTGGACTAGTTGTCCTAAGGGGGTACATCATTTATTTGTCCTTTGTTCTATGGTTTGGGGCTGCCTTTTCCATACTTCTACTATGAGGAATTTCTAGATCCAAACTCCTACTTCTTCTGTTTAAATTTCTACTCAATTTTGATAGCATATCGAAAAGCTGCACCTAGTGATGAGATGTCTAGAAAACCCATTTCTGTTTGGATGTATCTATGAAAAAACCCACGATACTTGAGCACCATATTCCATTCATATTATTTGATACCCAACTTGGTGTGCAAGGTATGGAATATATTTTTGAACTCTAGTACTGTTTGGTCCATTTCTTGTCGCAGTGTGATACATTTTGTATACTAGTCATTATAGCTTCCAACATGGTAATATTGTTCTTTAATAAAAGAATCCCAAGTGGGTGCGACTGAAAATATTTCATATTCCTTAATGTCCTTTTTCTCACAATAATTCTCCCACCAATCCTTGATGTGGGGGATATTCTTAAGGAATGCAAAGGTGATATTTTCTCTATTGAAAAAATTATGGACCAAAAAATACCCTTCTAACAGATTCAACCATTTATGTACATCATCTGCATCTATCTGGCATTCAAATAATGGGATATCAAAATTGAATTGTACCTTGAAGGGGGAAACATCTCCAAAGTGGTTGCTTGATGAAGATGTGTCTCATGTTGGTATACGTCGAAGGATCTGTGAAAATTTATCCATCATCGTGTTCCTTCATTACACGAGGGATTCCTCAAGGAACATTTTAAAAGGATCTCCTGCTACATCATCTCTCTTTTCTTCTACCACATGAGGTTGTTGTGATTGCCAAGAACAATATTTCAAGGGCTCAACTACTTTGAGTCCCAACTCCTTGTACCCTAACCTTGTTGGTGACATGCACAGAGAAACAATTAAAGAGAAGACCACTCTCATACCACTTATCAATATTTATAAATAGAAAGAAATGAAATACATATGTATAGAAAATAAATACATAGAGATACAATAAAACTTGACTTCTATTAATAAAGAGAACCTGTTGAAACTGTAAAAATGCAAAGTGAAACAAACTTGCTCGAATGGTGGCATCTTATATTTGAGAAGAGATGTGATGGCTATGATTATTCACATGAAGATGAGTAAAATGAGGCTCTAAAGTCCTTTTCAACATAAAACATAAATGATAAAACCCTAAATATCCAAAACCCTAATCTTGGAAGATGAAACACAAAAGGTTTTTGGGCCTCGATGGGGGTAGCTGATACGTCAGCATACCGAGGGCGCAACATTTTAATACGTTCTTTTTTTGGGGAACTCAATACAATGTTGGAAAGGTATAGACGAGGAGTACATTTTCATTTTGTCTTAGCATATTTCTTCAACTATTTGGTAGGTGTCATGGAACCCAAAAATGTCATTTAGGGCCTCAAAACGGCCTCAAAAGTTTGGGACCCGAAAAACTGTACAAAAATTGCTAAAATAGTTTTTTTTTTTTGAGCCAGTGGAATAGGTGGGTGACCATAGATATCTACCTAGATCAATATAATTCCTACCTTGTGTCCTTTTTCAACAACTAACAAACCATTTACAGTTTTCTAGCCTCCCTTTCCGAACACTATATGACATCCTTCATCATCTTGCTTCCATGTTGAAACCAAATTCATTCCAAGATCTGTTAAATTCATGACCTATCTAAGAAATATAATACAACTATATTATATATTTATTATAACATCTCCTACTCCTTTAATATGACAAATAATTCTATTACCCAAACGAACCTTACCCATATTACCATATTTACAAGAAATAAATTTTTCTATGCTTGGGGTAGAATGGTAGGAATCTCTAGAATATAAAATCCAATTAGTATCATGGATAGAATTATAAATACATGCATCCTAAAAATAAACAATCACTAATACCTCATGATATGATGCAATAATAATAGTTTCCTCATTATTGTTGTCGTCGGATACCTTTTCCTCCTTTTTCTCCCTTTTTAATATCCTGTACCCTTTTATGACATGGAAGGTTTTCTACAATGGTAACAACTTATTCTTCCATTCCTCTACTTTGAAATGCCTCTAGAAATTGATTTTAATGATTTAATTCTATTTGGTTTCCTTCTACAATCACCAAGTGTTAATGCCTCCATATTCACATTTCCTCTCCCATAGATTTCCTGGACATCTCTTCATTTCGTAAACTATTAGAAACATCTTCAAGGCACAATTTAAATGTTTGTGCTACATTCCTTATGGTGATGATCATGTTCTACCAACATTAGGCATTGAGTTCAAGATTAGTACGGCTTGGATATAATCATCAAATACAATCTTCAAAGAAGTGAGTTCGTTCAACACCATGTGAATCATTTAAAAGTTTAGCTATTGGGATCCCTTCCTTCAATTTGAGGTGAAACAACCTCTTCAACAAAAATAACTTGTTGATTGGTGTTTCTCGTTCATATAAATCATGAATATTTTTCCATAATGGATTTCCTATCTTTTCTTGTGAAACATTGAAGTATACCATGTCTTCCAAATATTGTTGAATAGTGGAAATTTTATTTTTGTCTAAATTCTCCCAATTTTATGTAGAAATCCCAACAATGTAGTGGGAAATACCATGACAAAAGGATCATCATATTTTATTTATTAGAAAAATACATGCGTCAAGATTCATCTCAACTCTTGTTCTCCATCTATATTTTTTCTGTGTGAGTAAGAGTACATATATATAGACTCGCATAGAAGAAGGTATAAAAATACAATGGGATATGAAAAAAGCATGGGCCCAAAAACATAATTTTAGACTAAACTCATTTGACTCATTCCTTGAGTCAAGGTTAAATTAACATGAAGAAGTTATAAAAAATATTATATTTTATTTTCTTTGGTTTCACATACAAAACTATTATAATTAATATATTTTTAGGCAATTCCAATCCTTAGAGTCAAGCTTTTCATTGGATTCAAGTTTTCTTAATAGTGAAAGAAAATATTTAATTAAATATTTCTCTTATTTTATCAAACCCAAATATACATTCTACATTGTTACTAGTCACAGTGAAAGAGAATGGAGGTGTCACAATGGAACATAGTCTGGTTGCCTTGTCTTGTAAAACAAGTACAACTGCAGAAAAAAAAAAATCCCTGCCTTTAGTGATGGGTAGGGGATATAATTATGAGAATGAATGAGATTGTTTTGGTTGAAGCAGAATATAAGAATGGTCGAGATTGTTTTGGTTGTCCAATGGTTTGCAGGAACTTGAGCCCAAATATCTTCACCGAAGCTATAGGTATAGATACTTTCAGAGTTGCATCTTGTTTTCTTCTCTATTCTGGTTGTTTCTTGGTTCGATCTGAAAGTGGGACTTAGATAAAAATACAGAGACATCCAACATATTTTTTTCTACTCAACAAGACCTAGAATACTTTTATCAAAAACATATAGAGAAAATAATTTGATCTAAAGATAGTTTAGAAAAACATCCTAGAATGGTCAACCATTAAGAAATAATAAAATAAAGACAATAAAATTGTTAATAGTGAATTGACTCATCTAGCAAGAGAATAAAATGACGTAGATAAAGATCATAAGTATATTATTAGTCACTCCCATAGGCATAGAGGGACTATAGCGATCGATAATTCATTGACTTCATATTAGTTTGTCCTTTCACCACAAATATTTGCATAATCTATATTGTTGGAGCTAGGGAACTAATAACATTGATTTTTGTATACTAAAAGGTACCATATATGTAGTGATCTGATTGGATAACAGATTGGAGGCCTTATTTCCGGCTTCACTATTCCCAATGTTTGATATGTGAACATATCCAAACTTTTTTACCGTGTACAGTATTTTTGAATCATATATTTTTCGTATGTATTTCTTGAAGGTGGATTAATTCTAGCAATAGTTGGAATGTTTGTCTCATCATTTTCTGCTAGATAAATTTATGTCAATGTTTGATATGCTAGCATATCAGAAGTTTGTCCTTCGAATACATTCTCTACTATTCGAACTATCGTTACATAAATTATAATAAAAAAAAATTGGTACGTCAGAGACCTGCCACATTGCATTCTTTCTTAAATGTTTATAGAGCATTTATGACAATTAAATGTTTACCTAAAAGGCTTGGCAACATTGAATGTTTACTTAGCAGGCTTGTGACAATACATTTTCATCCATTTTTATTTATTTATATGCAATGTTATCTGCAGTCAATTTGGGCAATATTGTGCTTCAACGACATTGTTGGTTCACTGGTTCATGCTTTATTCTTGCATCTCCACTGGTTTCTTATTTGCCTATTGTTGTTGTTCTTGTTTTCTTGTTCGTCTTGTTGCATTTTTCATGTTTGGGGTTCTGCAACTGTGATTGGACTTGCATCATTCTTGGTGGGCCAGTTGTTTCTTGCTTCTTTGTTCTCTAGATGGTGTTTATTGTTGTTTGATTTGACTTAGTAGGGTTTGGGTCCTGCAGCTGCAGTTGGGCCTTTTGGTGCTTCTTAAATGGGTGGTTATTTGTTGATTTCTCTCTTTTGCCTAAGGTTGCAATGTTGGGGTGTTTCATCCACAGTTAGATCTGTTGTTACATTGTTTTGCATTTCAATCTCCATAAAATACTATTAAGATAAAAAAGCATACCAAAAATTTGCAGTCGATGTAAATTGAATCTCTTACTGCTTCAACCAAAGTTTGTCGGCCTCAAAATATATTTCAGAGTTGGTGATGTTTTTTTCATGGTTTATGTATTACTATGGTTTCATAGTTATGAGAGCAAGTTTTGTTGTGTGAGCGATATAGTTGTTCTCTCCCTTTTTTTTCCCTCTTGTAAACTGCCTTTCTGGTTCCATACTTTCTCACGTTTATGTGCTCATGGGTTCCTGGTGTGGAAAACTGAGAAATTCTTACCTCCATCTATATCTCCACGTCACGGTTCTGACCGAATATCGTTCGGTTGCATACTTAGCAAATTTTATGGACACAACTTCATCGATAGGTGCTATTGAACTAAGGTAGCTTGTTTTCGATGTATACATCGTGCACCCAGAAATTCCTTTCTATACAATTTGACCCCGCACTCCTCGAACTCGCAACCGTGCCTCTACCTGTGATGAGTTTGTCTATATTAGCTACCTTTCCATACTTAGTCGAGTTTTCAAAGTTTGGTGAGTTTACACCTTTTCGGGTTCTAAAAATTTAAAAGCATTTGTCACTCCCCTCCATCCCCACTACCTTCCGCCCTTCCCAATAGACATTAATTATGATTTAAAAAGTCACAACCGACTAGACAGGTTCAAAAATATTGGATTTAATAAGTGGAAAGCTCGAGGACATCTCCCATTAAAATGAATAGAGATGCAAATATTATGGGATCTGGTAATTTCTTTTGCTTGCATTTTGAATTTGCAAATAAAAAATAAAAATATTGGCTCTTTTAGTTTTTTAAAGGCTTCATCATAGTAACAGTGCAATAATGCACTGCCTCGCTGTCATCCACCAACGTGTCACCCACATATGCCTTGATTCCATGTCCCTCTTTAAGATTGTGCATATCTTAGATGTCAGATTTTACAATCTGCTCAGATATGGGAATGCTAATACGTATTATTAGTCACTATTCAAGGTACATATTCGAAAAGATTGGCATTAATAAGAGAAAATATCAATAACATCTATCATTAAAACAAATTAACCCAAAATCTATGGAATATCATGCAGTGTTTCTTTTAAATACTTATTTCCATTTCTCTCTATCGTCAAAGAGTAGGGCTTTAGGGTGCCTTCGTTGTAATGTTCCTGGTCATGGACATGTAAGACAACTTAGAGATGTGATTGAGGCCTAAATGAAAGAAGAGAAATTGGTCTTATGTGACATGAGATTTGAGTAAAAAAAAACTTTCTTATCCAACAGAAACTCAGGCAGTGAAAAAAAAAAAGAACAAGCATCTTATGGTTGGTGTTCTCCCTGTATTTGATGCTTTGGTTGGTTGAAAATCCTGCCTATAGATTTGTTTGTTGATCTTATTTGTTTTCTTGCTGGGAGTTGTAATGGATTTTTAGGTCACGTGCAAAATACTTCTTTGTTGAAGTATATAGTTTCTTCCAACAATACATATTTGGAAATTGTATCGAATTTTGTAGATCACACAAAAATTTGTCTTCCTTAGGGGCATCGCACTTACCATGGCTTGCAAAATGGTATGTGATGTTTGTAAATTCTGTGAAATATTACTCCATTCACGAATGTACCCAGAAGCGGGTAGCAGAAACTGTATGGGTAGATAAAATGACATATTCTGGGTGTGGTAACAAACTTGGTAGAAAGACATGTTCTTTTTCAAAGTTTGTTTGATTTTCTCTACATGTAATTACAGACTCCACATATTTGGCGTCACCTCCAAACATTCCAGACCTTTCTGTGGGCTGCCATATCTTCCACCACTATGATGAAAGATATATTTTGATGCGATTTGGACCATTTGATACACTTGCCAAACCTGTGTTGATGTGTTCTGCAACATTTGATACACTTTCCAGACCTATGTTGCCCGAAGAAGTTGTGTACTTCAAGAGAAGAACGTTTTGCAGCTGGCTTGGATGTTCCTTTCAATTTTCTGTAATAAAACAAAGAAGTTCAACATACAAATATTCAGGCATGATTTTCAGCCAAACAGATACAGGGAGAATAACAGTCACAACATACTTGAAATTGTTTTCCATCCCATAGACGATGTCGCATAAAATGACTCCCTCTACATTGAATTGGGCCTGAATTGCATTTCTAAGTTGTCTCGGATGGAAATGGTTAGGAACATTACAAGGAAATCACATTAAACCCCAAGTTTTCGATGACAGAGGGAAATTAATACTTGAGAAAGAAAGGAATGTTGAATAACTAGCCAATGCAAGCAGGCCATATCTAGAAGAGACAAGATATTCAAAAAACTAGGATAGATCTAGTTGGCAACACCAATTATGTCCAAGACCCAAAATTGATATTCAACTTGTTTTTTATGAATAAAGTATTTGATCTTCAAGAAAATTGTTAACAAGCTTCATCAATGTACATCTTTTTTATTGGTTGGTGGCAGGCCAAATCACAATCATTGTGGCAAATAATCTCAACTCTATTTTGTAACCCATCTTATTTGAATACAGAATATTTGCGGTTTTTTTTTATGGTGTTTTCCAATCTCTGGTATTACTTTTCATTTCATTTTGTACCTTTTTTCCCTATGTTTCGTTAAACATGGCAGACAAGCTTTCTTTCTACTTCCCAGTACTTCAATTTAAATAAAGGTCGCTCTGTTAGTTTCTTACATTTTACATGGAAGAATAATTTGTCCTAGGCCATACTTATGTGGTGTCCTCCCTACACTTAAAGAAAGAAATTGGAGGACCCATCCTACTTTCATTCTTTAGGTCCTGTAAATAGAATGAATTAATGGCTTACAACAAGGTAGCTAAAGTGTTGACGCCATGTTCCTATTCAATATGTTGCATATATTGCAGCTTCTTCTATTTGACAATATCTATGCATATACACTAATATGAGTTCTATTGGAATAAATATAAAAACTCCCTCTTGGGAAAAACTTAGCCAATTATATGGCCACCGAGTCTCGGGTTTGTGGTATTCAACACCTATGTTCCATGTTCCATCATATACATCTTGTAGCCAAAGAGCTTCTGTGATTTTCAATTTATGCTTTAACTAGTGATAACTCACCAGGGATTCAAAAAGCTTGGCATTAATAAAGGAACACTAGATTTTCTTCTCTGAGATACTTATCCATTTTCCCCTTTTCATGTTCCCGTCTATTATTTCTTTCTGGTTATACAGTTAGCATCCTTTCTATGATTGCGGGTTCCAGGGTTGGCCGATTGACATATCTTCATCTCCATCTATATCCTCACATGATGAATCCGACCAACCACTATTCCTTTCCATACTTATCCAATCTTATGATTGTGGTTTTCAGGTTGGCGCTTTCAAAATCTGCTTCTTCTTGTTGTGTTATATACATCTTGTAGTAAAGCATTTCATGGTTTCAACAAAATTTGTGAATTGAAGAGCATCCTGCAAATTGGGAGATGATTTGCATTTGAAACAAAAATAATCCATTAATATATATTAGTATGAATACTATTCAAATAAATATCAAAACTTTCTCCATTAATACATATTAGTATGAATACTATTGAAATAGATATCAAAACTTTCCGTTGGCCAATACTTAGCCAATTATCTGGCCACCAGGCCCCGGGTTCACGGTTTCCAACACCTATGTCCCTTGTTCCTTCATATACATCTTGCAGACAAACAAATTTAGTGATCTGTAGTTTATTCTTTTACTAGTGAGAACTCAAAAGGGTTTCAAAAAATTTGGCATTAATAAACGGGAAAAAAAGGATTTTCGACTGTCAGATACTTATCCCTTTTCCCCTTTTATTTTTCACATCTATTATCGCTTTCTTGTTTTATACTTATTCATATTTCTATGATCTTCGGTTGTAGGGTTGGAGGGTTGATACATATTCATCTCCATCTATATCTTCACATGATGAATCTAACTGACCATTGTTCCTTTCAATACTTAGTCAATTTTATGGCCACGGTTGTCGAGTTAGCGCATACGAACTCGCCTTTTCTTCTTCCCATCCATTATTGGTTTCTGGATATACACTTAGTTTCCTTTCTATGATATCTAGTTCCAGGGTTGGTGGGCTGACATGTCATCATCTCCATCTATATTCTCACATGACAAATCTGACCGACCATTGTTCCTTTCCATACTTTGGTGCTTACGAACTCAGTTGTTTATTGTTCCGTGATAAACATTTTGCACTCAAAACATCTCTGATCTGCAATTCCAACACGATTCCCTCATATACAATAACTTCATTCAAAGTATTTGTCACTGCCTTCCATCCCCACCAACTTCACATCCTTCCTGATATACATTAACTATGCTTTTACTGGTGACAACTGGACACACTCGTACGAAAGAATTGGCACCCGCTGCTCCTCCATATACAAATTGACTACTGGACTCCGACATCGTCCCCTCTTCCATGTTACATATTATGCATTCAAATGTTCTGAGCTATACAATTTGGCCGTTGGGGCCTTGCATCTTATGGGAAAACCCTTTCACGCTATTTTGGATGCTCACATTGGCGGGTTCACGAAAACTCCAAGTCCTAGTCACCATTCCCTGTTCTTCCCATCCTCATACTTATTTTCATATATGAAAAACCAAAGGTTTAATACTAAAATGACATCATACAACAACCATACAAAAATCGTCATTAATAAGAAAAAGTCTGGACAACCAACCATCCCTATAAAACTTGTCTAGAAACATGCAAAGAAGATATTTCTTAGCGAAAGCAAGTCCCAGCTAGCGTTTTCATGTTCCATACTTGCACACTTTTTCCATTGCGGTTTCCCAGATTGATGGCCTCAAAATTGTGTTTCTAATTTTCCACGAGTTGCATGCAATATACAATTTGTTCGCAGGAGCATATAAAAATTCTTAATTCTCCTCTTTCCCCCCCCTCTATTATCCCTTTGTGGTTCTATATTTAGTCATAGCTATATGATCATGACCTCATGGATTCACAAATTGACAACTCTTTATCTATATATTCACACCATGAGCCCGAACGACCACGGTCCCTTTCAATACTTAGCCAATTATCTGATCGTCGGGTCTTGGGTTTGCGGTATCCAACACCTATGCCCCCTTTTTTGTCATATACATCTTGCATGCAAAGAACTTTCGTGATCTGCAATTTATGCCTTTACTAGTGAGAAATCACCAAAGATTTGAAAGGATTTGCATTAATAAATGAACAATAGATGTTGTTCTGTGAGATACCTAGTCCTTTTTCCATTGTCTTCTTCCTATGTATTATTGCTTTCTAGTTATATACTTAGTCGCCTTTCTATGATCGTGGGTTCTAGCATTGGCGTGTTGACATATCTTCATCTCCATATATATCCTCATATGACGAATCCGACCAACCGTTGTTCCTTTTCATACTTAGCCAATTTTATGCCCGTGATTGTCAGGTTGGCACTTTCAAACTCTGTTGCTTCTTTTTTTGTGATATACATCTTGCACTCAAAATTTTCGTGATCTACAATTCCATTGTGGACTCCTTGGTCCTTTTTCCCTTTTCTTCTTCCCGTGTATTATCACTTTCTGGTTATTTACTTAGAGGCCTTTCTATGATCGTGGCTTCTAGCGTTGGCATGCTGAAATATCTTCATCTATATCTATATCCTCACATGATGAATCCCACCCACCATTGTTCCTTTCCATACTTAGCCAATTTTATGGCCGTGGTTGTCGGGTTGGTGCTTTCGAAATCTGTTGCTTCTTGTTTTGTGATTTGTAATTTATGCCTTTACTAGTGATAACTCAACAAGGCTTCAAAAGAATTTACATTAATAAATGAACAATAGATGTTCTTCTGTGAGATACTTAGCCCTTATTCCCTTATCTTCTTCCTGTGTATTATCACTTTCTAGTTATATACTTAGTCACCTTTCTATAATCGTGGGTTCCAGCATTGGAGGGCTGGCATATCTTCATATCCATCCATATCCTCACATGACGAATAAGATCGACTGCTATTTGTTTCCATACTTAGCCAATTTTATGCCCGCAGTTGTTGGGTTGGCGCTTTCAATATCTGCTTCTTCTTGTTCTGTGATATACATCTTTCACTCAAAATTTCCATGATCTACAATTCCACCGTAGACTCCTTGGCCCCTTTTCCCTTTTCGTCTTCCCATGTATTATCCCTTTCTGTTCATTTACTTAGAGACCTTTCTATGATCGCGTCTTCCAGCGTTGGTGTGCTGACATATCTCCATCTCCGTCTATATCCTCACATGACGAATCCCACCCACCGTTGTTCCTTTCCATATTTAGCCAATTTTATGGCCGCGGTTGCCAGGTTGGCGCTTTCGAACTTTGCTGGTTCTTTCTTTTCTTCGGTGATGTACATAAAATAAAAGGTTAATGGGATCTAGTGATCTTCACTCAAAACTTCTGTGATCTACAATTTCATCGTGGACTCCTCAAACTCGCAAGCTTCACTCTACCACGACTCACAAATATTTCAAAGTATCTGTTGTTGCCTTCCAGCCCCACTAATTTCCTATCCTTCCTAATATACAATAGTTATGCTCTTACTAGTGACAAATGGACACACTGGTATGAAACAATTGGCATTAGACCCTCTACAATATACAAATTGACTACCGGATTCTAACATCGTCCATTCTTCTGTGTTACTCCTTTCCATTCTTAGCCAATTTTATGGTCGTGGTTTTCGAGTTGGTGATTTCAAACTCTGTTGGTTCTTTCTTTTCATTGGTGATGTACATAAAAACAAAGGTTAGTTGGATCTAGTGATCTCTGGGTGATCTTCACTCAAAACTTTTGTTATCTACAATTCCACCACGAACTCCTCAAACTCACAAGCTTTAGTCTACAATGACTCACAAATGTTTCAAAGTATCTGTTGCTACCTTCAAACCTAGCTAAATTTATGTCCTTCCTAATATACATTATCTATTCTCTTACTAGTGAACTCTAGATACACTGGTATGAAGCAGTTGGCATCAGACCCTCCACAATATACAAATTGACAACCGGATTTTGACATCGTCCGCTCTTTCGTGTTACATATTATGCATTCAAATGTTCTGAGTGATACAATTTGAACATCGGGGCCTCACATCTTCTGGAGATGCCTTGTCAGCCTGTTTTGGATCCTCGTGTTGATGATTTGATGAAATTTCCAATTCTTGGACACTGTTTCCGGTTGGTTCTTTCGAACTCTGTTGGTTCTTGTTCCATGATATACATCTTGCACTCAAAATTTTTGTTCTCTACAATTCCACCGTGCACTCAGCCCGTTTTATCTTTTCTTCTTCCCGTGTGTTATCACCTTTTGGTTATATACTTAGTCTCCTTTCTATGATCACGGGTTCTAGCATTGGTGGGATGACATATCTTCATTTCCATCTATATGCTCACATGATGAATCCGAACGACCGTTTTTCCTTTCCATACTTAGCCAATTTTATGTTCGCGCTTGTCAGGTTGGCACGTTTGAAATCTGCTTCTTCTTTTTCCATGATATACGTCTTACACTCAAAACTTCCATCATCTACAATTCCACCGCACACTCCTCCAACTTGTAAGATTCACTCTACCATAGTTCACAAATGTTTCAAAGTATTTTTCGCTACCTTCCATCCCCACCAACTTCCTACCATTACTAATATACATTGGTTGTGCTCTTACTAGTGACAAATGAACACACTGGTATGAAATAGGTGGCATACTACCCTCCGCAATATACAAATTGACTACCGGGTTCACATCTTGTACTGAAAATTTTTGTTATCTACAATTCCACCACGAACTCCTTAGCCCTTTTTCCCTTTTCTTCTTCCTGTGTATTATATCTTTCTTGTTATATACTTAGTCACCTTTCTATGATTGTGGGTTCTAGCATTGGTGGGATTATGTATCTTTATCTCCATCTATATTCTTACATGACAAATCTAATTGACCGTTGTTGTTTTCCATACTTAGCCAATTTTATAGCCACGGTTTCCGTTGTTGTTATATACCGTTGTTGTTGCTTCTTGTTCTGTGATGTACATCTTGCACCCAAAAATTATGTGATCTACAATTCCACCGCGAACTCCTCAAACTTGCAAGATTCACTCTAACATGGTTCACAAATGTTTCAAAGTATCTTTCACTACCTTCCCTCCCAACTAACTTCTTCTCCTTCCTAATATACATTGGTTATGCTCTTGCTAGTGAAAACTGCACACACTAGTACGAAACAGTTAGCATCCGACCCTCCGCAATATACAAATTGACTACTAGGTTCTCACGTCGTCCCCTCTT
The DNA here is from genome assembly GCA_032191745.1 of Picea mariana. Lineage (NCBI taxonomy): Eukaryota > Viridiplantae > Streptophyta > Pinopsida > Pinales > Pinaceae > Picea > Picea mariana. The sequence continues at coordinate 20,532 of JASDQU011245662.1, read as the reverse complement.
TCATGTTACAGCTTATGCATTCAAATGTTCTGAATGATACAATTTGATAGTCGGGGCCTCACATCTTCTAGGAGACCTTGTCAGCCTATTTTGGATCCTCATGTTGACGGGTTCACGAAATCTCCAATTCTTAGTCACTATTTCGGGTTGGTGCATTCGAACTCTGCTGCTTCTTGTTCCATGATATACATATTGAACTCAAAATTTCCGTGATTTGCAATTCCACCATGGACTCCTTAGTCCTTTTTCCATTTTCTTCTTCCCATGTATTATCACTTTGTGGTTATATACTTAGTCGCCTTTCTATGATCGCGGGTTCCAGCATTGGCAGGATGACATATCTTCATCTCCATCTATATCCGCACATGACCAATCAGACCGACTGTTGTTCCTTTCCATACTTAGCCAATTTTATGGCCGTGGTTGTCGGTTTGGCACTTTCGAACTCTACTGCTTCTTGTTCTGTGATATACATCGTGCACTCAAAAATTCTGTGATCTACAATTCAATTGTAGACTCCTCGAACTCACAAGCTTCATTCTACCATGTCTCACAAAATGTTTCAAAGTATTTGTCCCTACCTTCCATCCCCACTAACTTCATGTCCTTCTTGATATACATTAGTTATGCTCTTACTAGTGATATACAAATTCCCTCTGGACTTTCCTATCATACCCTCTTCGGTTTTATGCGTATTGCACTGAAAATGTTCAGAGACATACAATTTCATCCTCACACCCTCACCTCCAACAATTGTACCTTGTAACCCTATTTTGAAGAGTCTTTTTCCCATCCCTGTGACCTTCATAATTATTTCTTAGCATGCAATTAGAAACTTTTCATGCTAGCAACTGACCATGCAGGAACTGTCAACATTTTCATTAATGAGAGAAATGCTCAAGGAGATCTCCCATTATTACGCATTAAACCAAGATCTGTGGAGAGTTATATTGTCCTTTCCGATAGTTCATCTCAAACACGCATCGTTGTGTTGGCCTATTCAAAAAATATACAATGCTTAATTGCTCATCATTGTAGCCTCCATGTTCGCATTTCTATGTATGGAATTACTAGTGTTTAATGTTAACAATGCATCATGCAACAGTTGTCAAAATTGTCATTCATGAACGAAAGTCTCGAGGAGATCTCTCATTCACATGCATTGGACCAATATTTGTGCAGTGCTATATTATCCCTTCCAACTTTTCATTTCATTCATCATCTGGAGCAAACAAACATTCTTGTATACTTATGGGAGTAGGTCGACAACAATTTTGTGGAGATACAGTAAATATCTCCAGACATCAGGGCCAAAACTTTCACTTGTCCAGGGCATGCTTTTACTATTCATCTCGTTTTGCCCATAACAAAGTGATTTGGACCTCTGGAATTGCTCATGTAGGCTGCGTCCCTAAGGTTTTTGACTGTAAAGAGGTGGTCTCTTGGTGCACTGAAAAATATATTCCAAGCCAAAGAATTATTCCACTGCGTGACCATTCTCTTTTTCTTTGTCACCTCAAGTCTTCCGCAATATGTCAAAATTTTCATAGCCAACATTGACCTTCAGAGGACAAGACTGCAAGCAGTTCCTAGAAAAACATGATAATGGGTTGGACATATTACCTGATTTCCTCGAAGACTCAACAACAATTCCTGAAGATATCACAAAGTTGTAGGTAAGCTCCTTTAGAAATCCATTCTGGGAAATTGCTTGGTTGTTTACAAGAATAACGAGATAGGCATCCACAACAAGCATTTCCCATATAATTATTTATATTTTGTACTTCACAGTCAAGGAACAATTCATTTTCGATTGGGGGAAGCTAATTTCCATTGAGATCTATTACCAGATGTCATGATTCAAATAATCGAATAAATTTTATATGTCATCCTACTTGATTTTCTCAATAGTGCATTGTTGTCCATTTCCAAAACTTTCTCTTTCCAAGAAAATAAGCTGTGGATTTGACCCAGTAACATTCTGGTACTAGGCCCTGTGGAGGCACAAGGACTCCCATTGTTTTTATGAAGTTTTTAATGGCTTTGTCTCAGTTTTCAAAGATTTATTGTTAGGGAATGATGCTCCGCGGATTTCTGGCCAGGCAACCAATTTTTTGAATAGGAAGGGCACGCTTGAACAAAAGGAAGGGCACGCTTGAACAAAAGGAAAATCACAGTGCACTAATGGTCTTTGTCTCTAAGGAAAATCCTGCTTTCCTTCCATGCCACATCATGAACAATATGTTTCTTGTAGAAATAACAAGGCAATACAACCATTGGTTGCATTTTTTCCATGAAAAGAAAAAAAAAAAAAATCATTACTCTACCCTGGAAAGTCAGAGACTTCGTGTGCATAAACATCAACAAGATTGACGAATTTGCCAGACATTTCAAGAAATTGAACCTAACGTATGCTGAAAGGCTAAAAGCGTTCGACCCTAATGGGATTTTTCGAGAACATTTACTGGCATCTAGATTTAGCAACTCTTTTATCCATAGACACCAGACCGAATATAGGGACAATGATGACAACAATCCTGCTTCTAGTGATTGCAACGCGCGACCGAATTGTATAGACAATAGGGAAAAGTATCTGGTGAAAAGAGTGTCTAGTCCCTTGCTAACAATCCCAAGAGCATGACTTCATGGAACATCGCTTCAACAAACCACCCTAGAAAGAAAGCAACCAAGAAATCTTCAAACGGAGGAGGAAATAAGAACCCTCCTCGCATAAAAATTGATAGTTCTCACAAAATTCCACTGTCGAAGAAGAGAAAAAACAATGCAAGGCAGGCGGACGAACCCGAAATTAAAAGTCAGTAGGTGCAACCTGAAATTGAAACTGAGCACATGCACAAAATTGGGCCATCCGCAGTGGAAATAGTTGAGACCGACATTTTTGATGAAGATGAATCCTTTGTATTCCAGAGCGCTATTTTTGACAGCCAATCTAAAAATATGGTCATTGAAAAGAGAGATGTAACGAATAGGAAAGACAAATCTCACACATAGATTAACTTTAGGAAAATGCGGTGTCCCAAATCTACCTATTTCACCATGTAACCGATGATTCTCTCGATGATTCCATTGGAGGAATTGAAGTGAAAAATTCCATACTGAAAGACCGCCTCAAGGAATTTGAGGAGGCCTTCATTTCCACCCTAGAATTTGCGAGTTCTTTAGCAAAAAACCTGCCTGCTACCACTACAACCAAGATGAAATTATCCTCTACCCTCCTTGCATGCTCTAGACCCCTTATAGAGAATAACATCAAGAAAAGAATGCAACTAGTTACTGAAGCCTCAAAAACATCACACAATTTAGTTTCCTTCCAAAAGAAGGAAAATGATTTGCTTGAACATTTGGAGGCGAATTTAAAAAATGATCAATGTTTCTGTGAACATGTGCTCACCCCTTTTTCCAACCATGCTGTCAACACCTCAGAACTGAAAAGAATACAAGAGAAACTCCCCTCCCCAAAGCGAACCAAAAAAGTAAAATCATGCTGGCAAAAGAAAGTTAAGAACCTGGAGCTTATTGTTTAATCATGTAAACAATCCATATCAGAAAAAAATAATTATTCACAAGATTGATCCAAATAGACTTAGTCTGAAGTACAAACGAGGTTCAAGACCCAAACTTAATTCTCAAATCCTTGTCAATGACCAAAGAAGCCTTCCATGAACAACTTGATATTTTAAAGGGGTTTTCTTTCGAAAAGTTTTATGGCATAGTTGAACATCGTGTAGATGAGCTTGAGCGTTGGGTGCTGGACTATTCGACACACAATTAAGAAATTGAACAGATTCTACATAGTATTTGAATGGATCTAAGGAAATTAGAAAATGACCTTTTCAACATAGAAATCTAGGATGAAATCATCGTGGCCCCCATGAGAAGATACATTTAAGAATGGTTCCAACGGAGAATGGACAACCTCATCGAGGAAGGGCAACAACCAATTGACATGATTCTAATGATTGTTCTATCGACTTCATAATAAGTCTATACTGATGTCATCTTGTTTTCTTTATCAATCCAGTTATTATACCTCTTTAAATAGAAACCTCTAACCAAACACTCATAACTTCCAATTTCTTATTTTTAGGTCTTCCTCTCTACCATTGCGCACTTCTTCTTTTGACATTCATAATTCTTGTACTTATTTTTTTTTATGGTCCACGGGAGCCCCAATCCCAGTCTATATGACAAACACATTTAAATTTCCAAAAATATGTAACAAACATTATTAATTTTTGATAAATTTGAAAGAAAACTGATTTGGGAATGCCTTTATTATATGCTAAATTTTGGGTGTCCAGGAACCTTTGTTGTTTGTTTGAAAGAAAACTAATTAGGGAATGGTAGATTTTTTGTGTCCTATTGTATGCTAATTTCTTTTTGTCTAGGAATCTTTGTTGAAAATCTAATTTGGGAATGCCTTTGTTGCATGACATTGTTACTACTCTATTGCATGCTAAATGTTTGGTGTCTAGGAACCTATAATTTGATAAATTTCAATTTTCTTTTTGTGTCCAGGAGCCCTTGTTTTAAAGAAAAATAATTCAGGAATGCTACATTTTTGGTGTTTTTGTCCACGAACCTATGCAATAGAGGTTATTACTATTCTCTTGTATGCTAAATTTAATTTCCATAAATATGTAACATACATTATTAATTTTTGATAAATTTCAAAGAAAACTGATTCGAGAATTCCTTTATTGTATGTATTCGGGAATGCTAGACTTTTTGTGTCTTATTGGATGCTAAATTTTTTTTCTCTGGGAACCTTTGTTGATGTAACATATGTTTTTACTTTCTAAGAAAATTAATTCGGGAATTCCTGTGTTGCACGATGTTGTTACTATTCTATTGTACGCTAAATTTTTACTGTCCAGGAACCTATAATTTGATAAATTTCAATTTTGTTTTGTGTCCAGGAGCCCTTGTTTTAAAGAAAACTAATTCAGGAATGCTAAATTTTTTGTGTTTTTGTCCACGAACCTATGTAACAGACGTTATTCTGCATGGATACCACATGTACTTCAACTTGCTACCCACATGTATGTACTCGATCACATTTATTCCCATTCCAACCTGGCAAGGACTATGCTGCCGTGCAACACTTGTTTTAATGTATCATCAAAGATTGTTGCGTCTTATTTACATTTTCTAAGAAATACTATTTTCCTGCATAAAAAATGATATTTTTAATTGACATATCTCTATTTTTAATCGTGACCATGTCTTTTAATTCTTAATGGTATTTTGAAGTTTCCATGTCTAATTTCATATTTTGGATCATGACCAGGAATTTCAAATTTATTAATGGTATTTTGAAGTTTCCATAATGAAATTCTTAATGATTTTCCATCAAATTCCAAACATTAAATATGTCAATACTTTTTATGGTTAATTTCAATGTAGAATGTTATAATATTATTATAACTCAAACGTTTGCAACAATAAGTAGATAAAATCAATTTCAAGTTTAGTGTGGGCTTGTGTGAAACACCCATGAAATCAAATCAAGGAATAGTTAACTTCAATGACCTGATTTCAAACAAAATTAATAAATTTTTTTATCTCAATAGTCTTTTAGTATTAAATTCAATGTCTGGCCTAGTTAACTTCATTGTCTTACCTAAAGTTATTAGTTATAATATTAGTACAGCGTGTAAAAAACTACGTTAATCAAATGAATGTCAAGCTTAGTGTCGATGAGTGTGAAACAACCATGAAATCAAATCAATGTCATAATTTAGGGCCAATACACGTTCCACAATAATTAAATCAAATGTAGCCGGAAGAGATAAATTCTTTTCTTTTTCTATAAAGATGAAGTACAAAGCATTGAAATCGAGTTTGATTTTATTGATGTTCTTTGTCCTTTTTCTGTAATTTCGACTGCAGAAAATCACCATTGTCAACACGCAAAAACATGGAAGAATCAAAGTATTATGCAAACATTATTATTTGGTAAACATCCATGTGAAAACAGATCTGCGGAAGATAGAAAAATGGATTGATAGAACAGAGAAAACAGAAAATGATTTGACAGAACCGCAGAACAGAATATCAATAACAGAAAACGAATTGCGAGGACAGAACGGATAAAA
>JASDQU011245660.1:8632-19494 GCA_032191745.1 Picea mariana | reverse complement strand
TGTTTCCAATCCTATCTTATTATCACTGCGATATATTTTATTGCACACCATACATCCGATAAAAACCATGCCTGCATTGAAGACTCCAACAGAATAGTCTGCCTGGCTTGTATGATTACTCTTACATTTACACTAAAAAAACAATAGAATGGTCATGAATATTCTGATCGCTTTCCTGCTCCTGTCAACGAAGGACATGAATTCCCCTTACACAATATTAAATAATAGCCTGACACTTATACGGGCTACCCTCCATATACCAATTCTCAGATAGTGCTGCTGTAACGAGAAAATGGATGGCAGGATACCAAAAAATAATCATAATTAAGCTCAAAAATTCATATCAGGATGAAAGAATTAGCTTATGATCTGGTTAAGCAACGAATGATAAGCATCGTCGCTGGTCTCCAGATCTCCATGGGGTTCATGGAATTGCAGAGGGTTTGAACAAGAATCCAAGAAATTAGGGCACAGGCCATGGTGAGAAGAAGAATTGGAACAGGTAGCCTCCTGATGCCTAACATGGGGTTTGCTGTCTGCAAAATCGGCATGAGCAGATGGACTGGTACTCATGTGAGCAGTGCTGTTTAGAGTTAGGCACGATTTCTGAAAGGAAGAAGCTTCTGATGTTTCCAGTGGATTTGTCACCGGGTGTCGGGCATTCAAGCTGGAAGCCCTCACAGGCTCTAAAGAAGCTGGGAATTGGGAGGAACTCTGTTCTGCAGATGTAACAGAAGGCAGCTTGGATAACAAGGCCTGAAGGCTGGACATGGATGGCTGCATCAATGGGAGAACTATTGTATTATTATTGATGGAAGCTTGGCGGCTGTTCCAGCCCGCGTTGATGGCTTTGTTTGGAGAGAGGCACGAGCCATATAACACTGGCATTGTATTCTGCTTCGACATGTCGATGAATTGATCCGGTGGCCGCTTCATACCTACGAGCTGAGTATGAGGATGAGAATGATCCTTTGTTGGTGAAGGACATATTTTGTCATGCTGGTCGCCATGATTATTGAATCCCTCACATGATGGGTTTTCCTGAGAAGGAGAACTCGCCATTTTGGATCTTCTGAGATCGAATGAAAGCGGGGGATGGATGGCAAACACCCCCGGAATGCTTTGTAGATAGTTGAACTTTCTTTGTAAGAAGATTACGAAGTTCAGATCTTCCACAATCTGGCAATCATTACACAGAGAAAACAGATTTAGATTTAAGTTTGTACAATAGGAATTGATAGAACATAGGCCGTTTAGAACATTGCTTAATTTGATGAAATAATTTGATGAAATGGTATRCAGATAGACCTTGTGAAGTGATCCGAGCTGAATCAGACCTTCCCGAACTGCAACAACTGCAATGGTCTGAAATGGCCACGGCCTCATAATCAGATAGTCTATTGAAATTCAACACTATGACAACTTAGATATCTATTCAAATTCAACACAATAACAACAGAGATRTCCAACGATAAAAGCTCTAGGTATGGTACTGCTTAGTTTCTTTTTTTTACACATAGCAAAGATATATATATATATATATATATATATATATATATATAGGTATTGCCTTGCAACAGGCACATGTATGTCACCTATGGACTTTGGTGGTACAGGTTGCCATGCCAACATGGTCTCGAACTCCTCTTTGTGGTGAGAAAAAAAGTGGTGAAGAATTTAGTGGTTGACAGTAAGTTATGTTGGCATATGTTACTGTACTGCAAGTATCATGTGCTATAATATTTATAGCTATTAACATTATTGGCAGGGTTACAATTTGAAATAAGAAGGTTGTGCATTATTGACAATATATTTTATATAGAATTTGAATCATATCATATTTTTTAAAAATTATAAATTTTCATTAAGTTTTCTATTATATCCATAAATTTAAAATTAAAATAAATCCATATTTAATAACCCACCTAATTTTTTAATTAAGCAAAACCAACGTTCTTGAAGGATTTCAAATAAAATACATGTAACTTTGAAAGCTTTAAAATAAAATAAAATCCAATCCTTATAGTGTTTTAAAATCCAATCCTTATGGTGTTTTATTGAACCTGGCAAATTGTGATTAACTGAACCACAGCTCAATGGACAAATAAAATATCTATATTACTGAACCACAGCTCAATGAACAAATAAAATACTAATAGAGGATGTAATAATCAAATAGCTGTACTTCAACCTAAAATGCAGCAAGAAATATTCTACAACCTGTTAGTGATTTATAATGTATATTGTGTAACGGTGTATTGAAATTAAATGACAGAAACTCAAGATACAGTTTACAACTGTGGTGATCTATACTGTATAGTGTATATAATGACATATTGAATCTTGACAGTATATTGTGCATAATTACTATACCCATGTGAAGCTGGGTTTGGGTCTGATATGCACCTGGAAGTTGTAAGAATATCAATCTTGGGGTGTATATTAGACGAAGGTTTAAATAAGTTTGTGTTGGTAATAGATCACAGAAAACATTTCTCATACAGGTCGACCTTTGTTAAACCATTTTGAGACGGAGACGGATTGAATTCATAGGTCTGCAATGCATCAATGGAAAGACAAAATGGAAAAGAAGAGATTGAATAATTTTTACCTGAATGCCTGATTTGAACTGCGCTTCCCATGTCCTCGGATGCTGTTCATCAGCTAAGCAAATTTAGATGTCGTGCAAATATAAACAGGTATCCGTGCAGTAAGGAGATTGATCCCAAAAAGACAAGTAGCAAAAGTCAATGGAGATCATATATAAGGAGTCTTTTTTAACTTACTGGATCGAGAGAGCCATGCCAGGAGGATAAGAAGTTTATGTCGTTCTCAGGAGGCTCCTTATACACCCATTTATGGCTGTTATCTGCTGCCACTTTTCCCATCAATCTGTCCAGGTTAAGGTCAGAATCTCGATTAGCCTATGTTTATCTCAGAACAATTATKAAAATCCCAACGAGAAAGAAGAAAAACAGGAAAGCACAATGCACCCTGCACATTCTAAGTATTGATGATAACAATTTGCTAGACCCGTCATGTTTCTGTGGAGTCCCCACAAGTATAAACTTACCCTTCTCCATAGTTGTAGACTTCATGGGACATCTTGAAGAAGAGCTCTGGTTGGAAAGATTCTGTCATCATCTCTTCTGGCCCCTCACCAGAAATGGTGGTAGAACAGCGATTAGGTAAGCTGTTCGCTGCTCTTGAGCAGCCTGAGAAATCACAGTAACCATCTTCCCATACCAGAATCCTGCAAATTGAGTAATTAACCCCAAATAAATAGCATAAAAGAGAAGTCACATATACCTTTATACTAGCTAAACTGCGGATTAATTCCTTGAAAACAAACCCAACAAACCCAAAAATAAGTTATAGATTTATCAAGGTAAGGATAACTTTTGAAGTCCCGGCCTGAGGCAGCACACTAGATTTGGCGTTTTCCAATACACTGAACAGAACTTATTGCACTCTACATCCTGGTGGGGGAATGTGATTGTGATTGTGCCTGGGCGGAGGAAGGAGATCGATTGTAATCGATCGTGTCCTATTCTGTGCTTGAACGGTGCATTGAATCTATTTGATGTATTGCATATGAACAGTAACCCAGGCCCATCCAAATTGGTCCCATATGCACCTCGAGGTGTCCAGGTTGCATATCATACTTTGGACTTACATGGGTATGGGCTAGAGCATAGGTATAGCTAAATTTTTGTCTATATCAACCCTCCATCAGAGAGACAGACGTCATTACCAGTATTCATGAGGTTTCCAGGTTGCATATCAGACTTTGGATTTAGAAGGATATATATATACACACACAGCAAGCCTCCATCATATAGACAGACTTCATGACCAGGATTCATAAGGTTTCCAGGTTGCATATCAGAGTTTGGATTCAGATGGATATGGACTAGTATATATAGATATAGCTATATTTTAATAAAAATCAAGCCTCCATTAGAGAGACAGACTTCACGACCAGGATTCATGGAGCTTGAGCCTACCAATTCCTCTTATTTCCCTTGGACCTATCCATAATGCCTCCTTCTGTATCCCACCTGCACAACAAGAAGGCGTCTGCAGGTTTAGCCCGGGATCCATTTACTGCTAATGCACATTCTATGAATACACTGGCGCAAAAGCTGCAACATCCCTCGGGAAAAATAAATAAATATGGCAACATTGACTGACTTTGGAGGTGGGTAATTTCGAGGCAGAATTCTCCAAAAAACTGCATAAACCCACTGCGAATCAGAGCACAGGCTCCTCAGCGTATGCTGCAGGAGATAATTCACCACAGGCAACCCTCCTCCATCCATTCTGATTGGTAACACTGATGAATATATATAAATATATATAACACTTCAACCCAATGCAGCAACTACGATTTGTAGGGAATTGCAGATAGCAATTACAAGCCCAAGCTCACCATCATGAATCGTCTCGGGCTATATATTCAATGTATATTATCATTACACAGAGAGCCTTTCGTTGCTCAATCTGAGGACTGAATCATATGCAAATGGACACTCGGGAAGGCATCCTCTGCTCAATCCTCCTCCTCTCGTGCAGTATGTAATTAATCTGATAGATAATCGACCCAGATCGGACCCACGCTCTGCATAGGACCGCTGGTTGCAGATTCCTCTTCTGTCATTCACTTCACTGATGTTTATGGTGTCATGTTATATTGCAACAACCCACCTGCCTATCACCCTCCCATGGCCGTGCAGTACCGTCACTCTGTCTTCCCTTTGTTCCACCTCCCTTCCTTCCCTCCTCGTACTGGTGCATGGAAAGCCCGTAATGAAGTCATTAAAGAGGCTGTTTCTCTCTTAATTTTCAATTCCCGTCGCCATGAAAACCCTAATATCCAAATTAGGAAATAAGTAACGGTGGGATTTTTAAAAATTACATTGAATTACGCTTCGAGCCCTAACCCTAATTTCAACGGAAGGATGCCACGGTGCCATCTGATAATAATGCCACGTTTCCTCTCTGTTAACCACAAGATAATATTTCTTTACATGGATTTGAAGAAGTGGTGAAAGTCATGCCGTCTTTCAAAGGGAACTTAATTGGTGAAAGTCGTGATCTCTTACAAGAAACTTATGTCCAAATTTATGGAGAATGTGTTTATTAGGATGTTTGTAGATGTAATTGGTACAAGTTATTTAGTTGTAATGGTATATGTATTTTGAAGAAGTAAGTTTATGTGGTTATTTAATATTATAATTAACATTTTGTTAATGTAAAAATAATTTTAGGGTATAAATTATTATTGGATTGTTTTTTTTTTTAGATTTTTAGGTGTGTTGTAAACAATTTTTACATTTAGTTAATTTAAAAAGGTAACTTTAAGACGAAAGTTTTTGGATTGATGTGATAGCATCTTCTCTAGTACTAACATCACCTGTTTGAGTTGATGTGATAGCATCTTTCCTTACTCGAATACTAACATAGGTGAGAGTTTCCATGCCATGCCTTGTAAGCCATCTTTACTTGTGTTAGTATAGAATATGATGATGTAGGGTATCTTGCTACAATGGCTTATCCCTATAGTTAGTTCAACATTAATATTTATCTCCTAAAGTGACATGTCCTTGATTGTATGTGAAGTATATAGTGGTGCTACAATAACATATCCCTATGTTTAGATTTCATTCAACATTAATGTTTCTCTCCTAAAGTGAGATGTCCTTATAGTATGTGAGGAATATATTGGTCTTATAAATATGAGACATAGGCATGAGAGCTTACTTTGTGTTGGAACTAAGGCCTTTGAAGGCTTGTTACCACTATAAGCTCTCCAAGCAATTAACCAAATATGTCAAATATAATGTCAATGTTGAGTACATATGTGTTGTGAATAAATCTACATGGATAACAATTGTGATATAAAGGGTAGTATATTGCTTCTCCTGCACCAACATCTTTGCCAATACAAACACTTTTTTGGGGAGCAAGTCTCTACATTGATGTGATAGCATCCTCTGTCACTTGGGTCCTAACATTATCAATGTTATTGGTGTTATGCCTTGTGATCCCTCTTTCACTCGTGAGTATTATCCATTTGATATATTACTATAATCTATATTACTTAGTATATAATTTTGCATATTATCTCTATGGTGGGATTTCATGCTTGCTCGACTCATTCTAGATGTTTGGCCTAAGTTTGATTCTCAATCCATTCTTATATGGCTCTACATGAGAATCCCTGATATAACTTGAATAACAAGTGTGAGACAAATGTGGTTTATGATGCATTACCTACATTAAAACTTTGTTGACTAAAAAGTTAGCTTCAATAGTTATCTTGTCTCACGGACCCTCTTTAGATTGGGGTTGTTATTTAGGCAACGTTACAAACTATTATACTACAATGGTATATCCCTATGGTGGAATTTCATTATACATGAATTTTTTCCGACATTATTTGCATCAAAATATTTGTGGAAATGTCGACTCTTGTAGGGGCCGTGTCTTGTGGGGTCTCTCTAGCTTGTGGTTGTTATTTGTGTGATGCATTACAATGTATTACTAAAGTGGAATATCCCTATGTTAGGATTTCATTCAACATTAATACTTATTCCATTGCACTCTATTTGATATACTATAAGTACTATACAATGGCATACATAACATGGATACCAACTTAGAGACAAAGAAGGATTATGAAACATTACATTGTTTTATACTTTGCCAATTTAGAGGTTGGTCCCTGTAGGTGTCATGCCTTGTGGACATTCTATCACTTGTGGCTATTATAATTGTAATGTATTACAAGTAATCATTACAGTGACATATCCATATGGGAAGATTTCATTCCACATTAATACTTAGTCCACTTTACTCTACTTGTCTCACAAGGATATTACAACTAAGTGAACATTTGATTTTATGGTGTGCTTTTCAAAATCACTTAACATTTTTTGGATGTCACATTCAATGTTTATACACTCCATTCTAAACCGTGAATACTTTCATAGACCCATCTAAACCTAAGATCTAATAAGCATAGAGAGGGATAAAATAAAATTGAACTTGTTTGCACTTAAAACTCCATAGTTAAGATGGATCCATGTTGTTTTGTTTACATTTATGATAGTTTAAATAAAAGAAATTAAAATATCAACATGGTTGATTAAGAATCTAGCTTCGATATATATCATGAATAACAAGTGTAAGATAAATGTGGTTTATGATGCACTAGACACTTTAAAACTTTGTTCATTGAGAAGATTGTTTTGATATATATCATGTCTCATGGGACCTCTATAGCTTGTGGTTTTCATTATGTGATGTATTACAAACTATTATACTACAATGGCACATCTGTATGGTGGCATTTAATCTTACATGAAGTTTATCAAAGATTATTTGCATCAAAAGATTTGTTTATTCATAAGTTGATTACGATAGGGACCATACCTTATGGGGGCTCTCTAGCTTATGGTTGTTTATTATGTGATGTATTACAAGATATTACTACAGTGTCATATCTCTGTATTAGAGGGTATAAAAAGAGGTCTCTAGTAAAAATAGGGAATATCTAGTAAAAAAAGTTTTTCTTTTAATTGGAAAGTTGTGTTGGGAGGGGGGTTCAACAAAAGGATTTTTGGAGGTATTTATCAATATCTAGTGAAAATAGGAGTATTAATCTTTAATATCGCATGAATGCATGTGTTATGTCGCAAATCCACTCAGTGAAGACCCTATGAATTGAACATCAATACTTACTCCAATACAATATATTATATAAAGTGCAAGAACAATACAATAACATATATGATCTAGATTTATGAGCAGAATGAAATGAATAACATATTGAATACCATAACATAGAGATACGAAGAACAACAACGGATATCCAGTGAACAATAACTTCTATTGAATAAATAAAATAGGTTGAAACTGTAAAACTACAGAACTGAAACAACTTGCTCGAATGGTGGTAGTTATCTCTGAGAAGAGACATGGCTGCTACATGCATCCGTCTAAGCATAAGGATTACAATGAGGCTCCAGAGGCATTTTTAACATTAGTCATGAATGAAAAAACCCTAGACATCCAAAAACCTAACCCTAGGAGATGAAACGCCAAAACTTATGTGGGCCCCAATGAGTAAGTTGGTACTTCAACTTCCCGGGGTCGTAACTTTGGCATACGACCTCCGTTTTAGGTGCGTGATAGCCCGTTGAAAAGGTCTTTTCGAGAACTACAGGGCCCCAAAATATCCATGGAAGTACATAAATATGTACGGACATGAAAAATTCCAAGATAATCCTGTTGGATTATGTGGGAAACCACCAATCTCCACCTGGAAGATGTGTAGGGCTTCAAACAACCCCAGAAGTGTAGAACCCACAATTACAAAGAAGTACAGAAGAACGTGTTGAACTAAAAATTATCAAGAGGAGCCAATTGGAATAGGTGGGTGGCCACCAATATCCATCTGGATCAGTCCTCCCCCCTTAGGAATAAATGGTCTCCATTGAGTTGAGTTCCCCCATCAGGTGAGGAAAATTTTGTTGAATTTGGTCCCAGGTGAGCCATTTGCCTTGGTGTAGGAGCTACCTTGCCTTGACAACCCGATAAATATGGATCCTCTGCTGGCGAGTGCCCTTCACCTGTGTGTCCACTATTTAATTAGTGGATGTTTGTTCCATGCGGTCAGGGTTGAGCTCTGTTGGTGTCAAATGTTCTGCGATCTCTAAGGTGTCCAATAATGGTGGAAATTATGGTCGAAGGAGGTCCACATTGAACACTGGGTGCAAGCCAAGGAAGGGTGGAGTATTGAGCTCAAAAGAATTTCTACCCATAGCCTTGGTGATAGTGTAAGGCCCATAGTGAAGTGGGTGGAGCTTTCGATGGGGCCTTGTAAGGTGCTCTTTCTACAAATGTACCAAACCTTGTCTCCCACCTGAAACTAGTGCAGTATCTAGTGTTGATCATGAAACTACTTGTACTTAGCATTGGATTTCTACAAAATCTAATGGACCTGTTAGTGGATGTGCTAAATTCGCTCAATGAATCTGGTGGCTTTGTCGGCCTCAGACTGAACATGAGAATATTATGCCTATGTGGTTGCAAGAGGTAGTGAAACATTAATGGGACCCAAGGGTTGGAATCCCAGCCTCACCTAAAATGGGTTATGGCCAGTGGAGCTATGGAGAGCCTTGTTGTATTTGTGTTGAACATAGGGAAGAATCTCATCTCATGTACGCAAATTCTTAGAGTTTTACATGCACAGGTTGTGCACAATCATCTGATTGACTACCTCTGTCTGGCCATCAGTTTAGGGGTGGAAAGCAGTGGATTTAGTGAGCTTGGTGTCCAACAGTGACCAGATACTCGACCAAAATGTGTTGAGGAAGTTGTTGTCCCGATATGAGGTGATGGTCTGTGGTATCCCAAAATGGACCCACACCTATTCGAAGAAGATATTGGCAGTATCTACCACTGTGATGCTCTTCTTATAGGCTGTGATAATGGCCATATTTGAAAATCGATCAACCACCAAAAATAAATAATCATTTTCGTGCTTGGTGGACGGAAGGCCATAAATGTAATCCATAGAGATGGATTCCCAAGGCCTCTCGGGAGTAGGAAGAGGGGTGTATAATCCTTGATTCTTGATGGTTAGCTTGAAAATGGCACATGCAGTGCAAGATCTTATATACTTGCTGACATCTTGTCGAATTTTTGGCCAATAAAAATGTTTCTGTAGAATGAACATAGTTTTCTCCATGCCAAAATGTCATGCCATCCGACTGTAGTGAGCCTCCCAAATCATATTTGCATGCTCTCTTATGGGAACACAGAGGTGGCCCAGATGGCATAACAATCCATCTTGGATGTGAAAATTGGTGACATTCGCTCTTGTACTCAAGAGATGATAGGTGGTGGAGAAGTTAGGGTCACGTTGATAAAGTTGGGGCCACTCAAATGCCTCATGCCCACACGAATGGAGCATTGTGGTGAGCGCAACAAAGGGAGGGAGACTAAGGCAATCAAATACATGATTTGTGCACCCTTTTTTATACTTGATGTTGATATGGAACTATTGTAGGTATGTGGACCACTTTTGATGGCGGTCACTCTGCATCTATCCCTGTGTCTATATGAATTGCAGAGGCTTGTGATCAATGTGGATGATTGTCTCCTTTCCCAGAATGTAATTTTTCCATTGAAGACAAACTTCCACAATGGAATACATTTCTTTGTCATAGGTAGGGTATTTTCATACAGTATCTGAGAGTGTCTCACTATGGTATGCTACTAGATGACTGTGCTGAGTGAGAAATACACCTACAACATAGTCAGAGGAATCAGTCTTAATATCAAGTGGTTTTTGCAAATCGAGTAAGGAGAGTACTGGAGTTGAGCACAAGCGATGCTTCAGATCATCAAATGATTCTTGTTGTGCCTACCCCCATGCGAAAATTTCCTTTCCACCGCCCTTTGTTACTTGGCTGAGGTCCCATGCAATATGGGATAATCCCAATATGAACCTTCGGTAGAAGTTGGCAAGTCCCATGAAGCTCTGAAGCTCAGTTAGTGTGGTTGGGGCTGACCAGTCACGAATGACTTGGACCTTAGCTGGATCCACATGTACCTCATGCTCATCAACAATGTATCCCAAGTACTAGACCTTTTTCATGCCAAAGGATAATTTTTCCAAGTTGGCATATAGCTTGTGCTACCGCAAAGTGCCCAAAACCTGCTGAATATGTTGCATGTGATCCTCCCAAGTTATGTTGAAGATGAAGATGTCATCCATATATACCACCACAAAAGAGTTGGTGAAAGGTATCAATACATCATCTACCAATCTCATGAAATGTGTTGATGCA
>JASDQU011245659.1:21904-33619 GCA_032191745.1 Picea mariana | reverse complement strand
AATGAAACTCACTTCTTATTTGAGCAAGTAGTCATAAGATTTGGGTTCCCTAGAATTATGATGAGTGATCAAGGGACTCATTTTATTAATAGTACTATCTAGGAAATGACTGAATAATTTGAGATACATCATCAGAAGAGTACTCCTTACCATCCTCAAGCCAATGGGACAGTGGAAGCATTTAACAAGATATTGGAGAATTCCTTAACCAATATTTGCAATGTGAATAGGGATGACTAGGATTTGAAGATACCAGTAGTGTTATGCGCTTATAGAACTACATGCAATAAGCTAACTAGGAAGACACCTTTCAGATTGGTGTATCCCATTGGAGTATTTGATACCTAGTTTGTGCATTGCAGGTATTACAAACATGACATAAAGAGGCACAATGCATGAAATATTGTCTCAACTTATGGAATTAGAAGACATAATTATAGTTGGTTTCCATCAGGAGGTACAAGAAAAGTACAAGGATTGGCATGACAGACATATTAAGAAGAATAATTTTAAGGAAGGATATTTGGTTCTCCTCTACGACAGTAAATTCTTACAGCACTCGAGGAAGTCCAAGATGCATTAGATAGGGACATATGAGATAAATTTTGCCATAGATGGAGGTGTTGTGCAGCTACAGGATTTAGCAGGAAAGGAGATGCAAGGATTGGTGAATGGTAGTTGACTGAAACTCTATAGGGATAGTCGACCTACTAATCCTCGGTAGATTCTGTGCAGAGAAGTATACTTGTACATATTGTATATAGTAGGAATTAAAAGAATAAAAAGGAAGAAAAAAGTAGGAAAATGAGAAAAATACAAAAATAAGTAAGTAGATGGATAGGTGGTAGACAGAAAGTTGGAAGATACAGTGCGCAGTAGAAGCTAGAAAGAGGTATGATAGAACCTAAAGACATTGTGCGACATAAAAACATGACTAGACAAAAAATGAAGCACGACAGGACAGAGAATGACTAGAAAAACAAATACGATGAACAAAAAACTAGGATATGATAGAGAATTTATGACAGGCATTATAAAAGAAGGAAACTTGCAAGGTAAGCCTCATTTTGAATTGGAGTAGATGATATATACGGAGAGAAAGTCAAGAAAACACATAGATCAATCATGTATCCTTGGAGTTTTCAACAACGATTCAGGGCACTAGGTTCAAAATTTTGCAGTATGGTGTCATCGAAGGTTGGAGCACCCAGGAAAATGTCAAGGAGAACTCAAAACAACACAATATCATTGCAGTAGAAAGTACAAGAAGTTGAAACCCCTAACCAACAAGCAGGATTCATAAACATGGATGTTATTCCATCACCTGAACCAATGAGTCCCACACTTTTTGAAGAGCAAGAACCAACAACGGAAGCAATGGATGTGGATTCAATGACTGAAGAGTAGAACCTCATTGAAACTCAACAAATGGGTTTGGGAGCACTGCAATAGATAAACAATGATGATGATGAAAGGACAGAGTCAGACGAGCTTAGGGAAGAGTCTGAACCAATACAAAAACCTGTCATAGAGACAATACAAAAAACATAAGAACAAGTGCAAGTAGAACATGTTACAGATGAACTAGAATGAGACGCAGAGGAAGAATAAGAAGTGCATCAAGAGGCAGGTCCATCAACTATGACATAAAAGAGGAAGGGGAAACAACCAATACATAGGTCACCACAAAAGCAGGAATGAGTCACAATAGCACTATCGTGCATACCAGAAGGAGTGAAAATCCTTCCAAACATCTTAGGATGTGTAGAAAAACTGGGGTATTTGGATCATGACATAGCGAACAAAGATAAATTATTTGAATTTGAGCCACAAGTATACATAAAGAGAAAATGGATAAGTGTGATAGGAGTACCAATACTTTAACCAAAACAATGGATAACAAGCTTATACAACATAGGGATAATAAACTTATTGGAGATCCCTCACTTTGGATGCGGCAAGGATGTGAATAATTGCGTCAAACAATTGCTATAATTATTACAAGAGGTAATTATGTGTCTAGAAAGACCAATATCAATCGATATTGATCTGATTGAAAAAATAACAGGTCTTCCCACAAATGGTCAAAATACTGAGCAATATCTAGATGAAAAAACTAAGGAGAAGGCCCTAGTAGAAGAAATGAAGAAGACTTATGGAATAGTGAGAGGGTCAAAGGGAATTATAATTAACAGGATCAATGAACCTATGACAAGAATGGAAACTAAGCTAATGGCATGCAAATTGTTGAGGAAGTGTCACAAGGAAGAGGCACCAACATGAGTGATAGTAGCAGTCATGTAGTGCATGAAGGGGACTTTGCTTAGCTGGAGTACATATTTATTTAACCTATTTCTGGAAGATTGCAAAGATGCATAAGACTTAGGAACAAAGTTTCTTTACTCATGGTTGATCATAATGATAGCATTAGTGGTATGGAGATACCCTAAATACAATGTGTTTTTTCAAAGGATAGGAAAGTGTCGCGCAACACAATATGCAACATTTTGGCACACCACAACTGCAAAAGATAGGAAGGAAAACTCTGGTATATTTGAAATATACTTGGAAGAGATATAGGAGAAGTTGTTTGAGACATGGAGGATACCACCAGAAGTGGTGGAGGAGCACAAGGAGATAGAAAATTTGCAGGTATTAAGGCATAATGTATGGATTCAAGAAAAGAGGGACCCAAAGAAGAATTGGTTGCAGATGAGGTACTACGTCACTAGAGAGGAAGTCCAATGGGCCATGAAAGAATGTCCAAATGAGTGGAAAGTACCAATGGTTTCAAAGAAAGGACAAAAAGGAAAAAAACCAGTAGAAGTTGGCACATCGCAGAAATCCAACATTTCGGCAGCAAACCCCAAAAAGGTTGCAGACCGTGAAAAGGAAATTAGAGTGAGTGAAAAAGTAAAGAAACCAAGACAACAAAATACCATTCCAAATCCATATACACAAGAGAAGTATCACACCAGAGTGACCAATGGAGGACCACAACAGAAGAAGACTATTGGAAGTGCACATAAGGAAATAAATGTTCCCGTGCATGAGGAACAAGGAGGAGGAGACATCCTAGACATAGAAGTACCCATAACTTCATCGTAGATAGAGAATATTCCAAAGAATATAAGCTTGTTGCAGGTAGTAGGACATAGGAAAAATATGAAAGCACACAAAGATGTCCCAGAATTCATAATTACAGAAGATGATGCAGAGATGGTGGCAGAAAAAGTAAAATACCATTTAGTAGAGTTGTGGGATGATGTGGAGAAGAAAAGAGAGGAGATCATAAATAAAATTTTAGAGATTAAGGAAAATTTGGAAAAACTGCAACTGAGCACAATGAAACAAAAGGAAAAGGTGCATCCACAACAAACTATTTAGGGAAAGACAATCCTAACACAAGAAACAATCCAGATTATAGAGTTGTGAAGTGAGAATGTTTCTATCACTAGGGATATGTTGCAGTTGGAAGAAGAGACAATGCATAAAATTTTGAAGGATATTTATTAATTGGACTTGGCTTTGGCAAAACTCCCCACAAAAGTGTTGTACAAACTACAAGTTTGTGTCGCACAAGAAATCCAATCAAGAGCATGCGCAGTTGCGACGGAGTTACAAACAAAAAAGGACATAAAGGATACGTTGAAGATAACTCTTAATGAAGTGTAGGTAGAGAAGGACGAGGCTGAAAAATGCATTGGACAAATAGAGGAGCACATAGAAGAAATCTTCAAGTCAATTATAAACAGTGCACAAGAAGCGGCGCATTTACAGAAAAAGGATAAAATTGGGAAGATCGCGCAGAAGATGGATAACTATAAGAGTCACATAACTAACTTAATGGAACAATTGAACCCAAGCATGCCGCCAAAAGTGAGCTTAGAGAGAGAGTAGGATATTTCAAGGCACAAGGAGAACATGGCATGAAGTATTAAGGAACTTGCAGAGTTATATGAAAAAAGTGTGCAACTATCGACAAGTATGCAACAGGATGAAAATTTGCAGGCATTGGAACAAAAGGAAGAAGGAATCAACACAACCGCACAATATTTGAAGCAAAATAAGAAGTCCATGAACAATCAAGAGAGGTTGAGAAGAATGCATGAGTTAAATAATTTACAGGTAGAATTAAAGAATGTGCAAACAAAGAAGCAGTCGAGGTAGGCTCAGATATAGCCATGACAGGAAGATGCATAGAATACGTTGATAGAGATGGATACAACAAAGGGACAGATGGAAATTCTTAGGTTGAAGGTTGAAGATATGTTGAAGGAACATCTCACTGCGCAAACAGTGGAGTATGTCATTGAGAGGAGCGCACAGGTGAAGACTCATGCTGAAGATATTTCAGGGAGATTCCATAAGTTGGAGAAGTTTGTCATAGATGCAAACATTGCCTGAGTGGCTCAGGACGAGCCACATGCTATTGTTAGTGGCCTATTAGAGTAGGTTATTTTGGGAGCAAAGTGTTAGGAACAAGAAAGAGAACAACAAAAGAGGCAGACAACTAAGGAATGGACCAAAGAGGGAGTGCACACCAATAAAGAAGTAAAAGAGGTGCGAGGAAAATAAGAGTCAAAATCATAAGAAGGACAACACGACGAGGAACGGTTGGATCGAGGAACAACTGCATGCAAGAAATTACGATTTGGACAAACCTAATCCACTTAGGGTTAGGGTTTTGGGTCTGTATTGTAAGGGTATTTACCCACTTTTGGTAGTATAAATAGGCATTGTAGAATCTGAGGAGAGCGATCTTATATCTAT
Organism: Picea mariana; assembly: GCA_032191745.1. Classification (NCBI taxonomy): domain Eukaryota; kingdom Viridiplantae; phylum Streptophyta; class Pinopsida; order Pinales; family Pinaceae; genus Picea; species Picea mariana. Next base: position 28,846 of record JASDQU011245659.1, on the reverse strand, counting down.
ATGATCTTTTCGGTAGATATTTTTGGAGAAACATACTAAGTCAATTTTGGAAATGAGTCTATTTTCAAAGTTGTAACTAAGGGTCAAGTCACAAGTTGTGGAGCTTGGTACGACACTGGTCAACCTCACCATTACTAAATCTATGATGTAATGTGTGCAACACAATATTTTGATGAAGAATAATAAGAAGCAAAAGATCTTTGTGGACATACCCCAAGGGGGGTGAACCATGGTAAAACATGGTGTCTCTTTCTATGTTTCTCTTATGTGTTTCTTTTATATGAATTATGATGAATGAATGGATAAATGAACGAATAGGTTAGAATTAATTTATAGCATGCACTAGATTAGTTATGCAGAATGAATGTTAAGGTTAAGTGAATGATGGTAGATTTGATGAATATTGAAGTATAAGAAATAGATAAGTATTCCTAACATCCCCATCAGAATCAACCCTTCCACGATTGCATAAATTTGGGTCATGCAATCACCCATAATTCATATCGAGTGAGATTGTGCTATGCACTCTATGCAGAGTGTTGCCTTCTAGTTTACCATAGGGGCCGATGGTTTCTAGGGTTTTTTTTGGAGAACTAAGGTAGAAATTGGGTCAACCCATACATCCAACAGGGTAAGCGTGAAAAGAATTCCATAAGAAAAAGAAAAGTAATTAATACAAAGACGAAAGTAGATCATCTGAAGAGAGTGATGAAAGTATCTTTGATAGTTAAAGAGATGAAAATATATTCATGGCCATAGAAACAACAATTGACGAAGAAAAAGGGAAATAAAATATGGATTCAAAAGAAGAAGAAAATGTTGAAACAAATGGGGAAGTGGATCTTGAAGAAGAATTTGTTCATGTCGTAGATGAAATCATGAAGCTTAAGAAAAATAATTTGAAACAAAAGGAGAAATTGTAGAAATATGAAGAAGAGGATCACGTTTCAAAATGAAAAATGTCACAACGACTTGAAGAAACATAAAAGACTATCATGATCCTAGAGGTTTGATCCAGATTTTATGAGAAGAATGAAATGAATGCAGATTATTAAAAGATGATTAACACAGAATAACAGAGATATTGTAAAATAGGTTTTCTATTCAATAAGGAAATAAGCTGAAACCGTAAAATACAAGGAAAACAAGCTTGTTGGAATGGTGGCGGCTTATCTCTGAGAAGATATGTGATGGTTGCGCTCATTCACAAGAAGATGGTTACCATGAGGCTCTGAAGGAAGTTTTACAATAAACAGGAATGTCAAAAACCCTAGACATCCAAAAAACTAACCCTAGAAGATGAAGCGCCAAAAGTCATGTCGGTCCCATTTGGGTAAGTTGGTACATCAACTTCCCAAGGTCGTAACTTTTTCATACGATCTCAGTTTTAGGCGCACAATAGTCTGTTGGAAAGGTCTAACCGAGAAGAAAAATATTTGACTCGACTATGTTAGTTCCTTTGATAGTCATCTAGGCCCCAAATCCCCAAAAAATGTTGTAGCTAACTTGGACATAGGGAAGACTCTCATCCCATGTGCAGGGGTGTTTTGAATTGTACATGCGCAGGATATGTACAACCATCTGATTGAAGACCTCAGTTTGGCCATCTGTTTGGGGATGGAAGGCAGTGGATTTGGTGAGCTTGGTATCCAGTAGTGACCAGAGGCTGGACAAATATGAGTAAAGGAACCGACTGTCACGGTATGAGATAATGGTTTGTGGGATCCCAGAATGTACTCGTACTCTTTCAAAGAAGAGCTTGGCAGTGGATTATGTTGTGATGTTGTTCTTGTAGGCAGCTATAATTTCCATCTTGGAAAAGTGATCAACAACCACAAAAACACAGTCATTTCCCCTCTTGGCAGACCGAAAGATCGACATGTAGTCCATTGATATGGATTCCCACGGCCCGTTAGGAGTAGTTAGAGGGGTGTACAGGCCCTGTTTCTTAGTGTTTGTTTTGGAAATAACGCAGGTGGTGCAGGACCTAATATACTTGTCAATATCCTATCGAATTTTCAACCAATATAAATGTTTCTGCAGCACTACCACTGTCTTTTCTATGCCAAAGTGTCCTTCCACCTGATTGTAGTGAGATTCCCAAATCAGCTTTGCATGCTCACTTGATGCAACACAGAGATGGCCCATATGGCACAACAGCCCATCCTAAATATGAAAATTAGAGACTACTGAGTTGGCACCCAACATTTGGTAGGTGGTGGAGAAGTTAGGGTCTATCTCATAGAGGTGGGGCCATCCAGAAGTCTTGTGGCCGCAAGAGTATAGCACTGTGGTGAGTGACGCAACTGAAGGTCAGCTGAGGAAGTCAACAACTCGGTTGGTACTTCCTATTTTAGAACTTATGTTGAGGTGGAACTGTTGTAAGTATGTTTACCACTTCTGATGGCGGTCATTCTACAATTTTCCTTGGGTCTACATGAAATGTAGTGGCTTGTGATCAGTTTGGATGACTATCTCCTTCCTAAGAATGTAATGTCTCCACTAGCGGCAGGCTTGCACAATGGACTACATTTCTTTGTCATAAGTAGGGTACTTACGGACAACATCTGATAGTGTCTCACTATGATATGCCATAGGGTGGTCGTGTTGAGTGAGAACAACGACCACAACATAGTCTGAAGCATCTATCTCGATCTCAAAGGGATGTTGCAGGTACGGTAATGAAAGTACAGGGGATGAGAATAAATGATTCTTCAATTCATATAAGGCTTGTTGTTGGGACATGCCCCACAAAAATTTTTCCTTACCTCCAACCCTGGTTACTTGGCTGAGGGCCCATGTGATATGAGAGAATCCCAACATGAACCTACAATAGAAATTCATGAGGACTGAGAAGATATGAAGTTCAGTTAGTGTGGTTGAGGCTGGCCAGTCACAGATGACTTGGATATTTGTTGGATCCACATGCACACCATGTTGATCAACGATGTAGCCTAAGTAATGGACCTTGTCCATGCCGAAGGAGCATTTTTTCAAGTTTGAATATAGTTTTTGTTGCCGCATGGTGTGCATAACCTGCTGAATATGCTACAAGTGTTCCACCCAAGTCTTATTGTAGATGAGGATGTCATCTAGATAAAACACTACAAAAGTATTGGTGAAAGTTCATAGGATATGATCCATCATCCTCATAAAAGTTGTTGGAGCATTTTTCAAACCAAAGGGCATGACCAACCATTCAAAAATACCTTCTTTTGACTTGAAGGAAGTCTTCCATACATCTATCTATTTTATTGGGACCTAGTGGTAGCCAGACTTCGTATCAATATTACTGAAGTATTTTTCCCCCGTGAACTGATCAAGGAGGTCGTCAATTAGGGGAATCAGGTACCAGTTTCAGATTGTGATTTTATTCAAGTCTCGGTAATCAATGCAAATTCATCAGGTCCCATCTTTCTTCTGCACCATCACAATTGGGCTCCCACAAGGTGATGATCTGGGATGGATGTGCCCCTTGTGGATTAGTTCTCGGATCTGCCTCTTGATCTCCTTGTTTTCTAACGGAGAGCGGTGGTAGACTGGCCCATTGGGTAGCAGTGCGCCTGGGGTCAAATTGATGGGATGCTTGACCTGGAAGTGCAAAGGTACTCCGATAGGAGAGGAGAAGATATCTGAGTATTCTTCCATGACTTTATCCACGTTCTTATGTTGTGTGGAGAGATCGTATGATTTTAGGGGCTAAATTTTGCTCATGGGCTAATTTTCCATGGTTTTTACCAAAAATAGATTCGTTATTCTAAAAATAATTCGTCCAAATTCTATAGGATAGAATTATTTTACCTTAAAAATCGCCAAAATTTTATAAAAACTATATAGAATCCTTAGAAATTTGAATATTTTTACAAAAATATCACCAAACATTTATAGTTGGCATATGAAGGATTACTAAGATTCACCAAGGTTTCTACATTTTCAAATAAATTTCCATCCGTAAAATCATCCATGTCATGGAGGCCCTGGATGTGGTTTTGATCTTTCACTCACTCTGAGAGTGAATCACGAAGAAGTCAAATTTACCAGTTTAAGAGATGACCTTCATGCATTTCTTGGTAGAGATCAAGGAAACAGCACTAGGAGGGACTGCCTCAGGTATCCTGTTCAAAGTAATAATAACACTACGAGGCCTAGACTCATATACAACATGATGTTTCCATAAATAAGGTTATCCCAAAATAACATTACAAACTTCGAGAGGAGCAACATCACACAATATCTCATCTTTGAAGGGCTTGATGTTGTAAGACAGTCGGCACTGTTGGCTAACACAGAGATTGCTTCCTTGGCGGAGCCATCCAATGGTGTAGGGTTGTGGGTGCAACATTGTTGGCAGGGCCAACTGCTTTATGACCTCTACTGAGATCATGTTCTTCTTGCTACCGCTATCAATGATGAAGTGCAGCGGGGGGCCTTTTACCCACATATGTGAATGGAAGAGGTGCTCTCCTTCTTCTTGCTCGTATGGTTCACTAGGCTGGAGCTTGGTGGTAGAAACGGTGGCACTGGATTCCACGTCAATGATTTGTCTTCTCCTTTATAGTTCTAATTCAGAGTCAGAACCTACATCTAAATCATAGGATTTCACTTCAGCCACCAACGACTACTGTGAGCGGCAGTCAGCAGTGTTATGCCAAGGGCTCTTATGGAAGTTGCACCACTTCTCGGTATCTTTCTTTGTCTTTTCAGTGTCCTTCTTTTCTTGCGGCTTGGACTGGTTGTCCTAATACTGTCCATCTTTGCTCTATCCTTTGTTTTGTGGGTTGGGTCCACCTGTTCTTGGCTTTTGTTGTGCGGGGTTCGTAGGCCCAAATTTTTGCGTCTTTTGTTTGAGCTTCTACTCAATTTTGACGGCATATCGGTAGGTTTCCCCCAAGGATGACATGTCCAGAAATTCCATTTTGGTATGGATGTATCTATACAGAGCACCATGATACTTGAGCACCAGATGTCACTCTGAATCTTTGATACCCAACTTGGTGCACAAGGCATGGAATATATTTGTGAACTTTGGCACTTCTTGGTCTCTTTCTTGCAACAGTGTGGTCCATTTGGTATACAAGTCGTCATAACTTCCGATAGGGAAGTATTGTTCCTTAATAGGATCCCTGAAGGATTCCTAGGTGGTCGCAACTGTAATGATGAGGGTTCCTCTGTTTCCTTTTGCTCACAGAAACTTTCCCACCAATATTTGACATGGGGAATGGCTTTGAGGAGCGAAAAAGTAATCTTTTCTCTATTTGAAAAGTTATGGACAAAAAAATACCCTTCTGGTAGATTCAATCACTTGTCTATAGCATCTGCGTTTATCTGACCTTCAAATATAGGAATATCAAAGTTGATTTGTACCTTTAAGGGGGCGGCGCCTCCGCTCGAGGAAGATGCTTCACATGTTGGTAGCCGCCGAAGGATTTGCACAAAAATATCCATCATATCGTTCCTCTATTGTGTGAGGGCTTCCTCAAGAAACATTTTGAAAGGATCTCATGTCCCATCATATTTCTTTTCTCCTGCCATGAGAGGTCACTTGGGCGTGTGAGAGATTTTGTCCTCAAGAGAAACAAGCTCGAGAACCAATTCTTTGTACCCTGACCTCATTGGGGACATGCATTAAGACGACAAGGAGCAGACCTCTCTAATACCACTGATCTAGATTTTATGATAATAATGAAATGAGTGTATATTATTAAAATATGCTTAACACAGAATAACAAAGATACAGTAAAATTAGTTTTCTATTCAATAAGGAAATAAGCTGAAACTGTAAAATGCCACGGAAAATAAGATTGTTGGAATGGTGGTGGCTTATCTCTGAGAAGAGATGTGACGGCTGCACTTATTCACAATAATATGGTTACCATGAGGCTCTAAAGGAATTTTTACAATAAACAGGAATTTCAAAAACTCTAGACATCCAAAAACCTAACCCTAGGAGATGAAGCACCAAAATTCATGTGGGCCTCGTTTGGGTAAGTTAGTACATCAACTTCCAGGGGTCGTAACTTTTGTATACAATCTATGTTTTAGGCTCACGATAGTCCGTTGTAAAGTTATAACTGAGAAGAACAATTTTTTACTAGCCCAAGTCAATGCCTTTAGTAGTTACTTGGGCCCCAAATCCCCAAAAAACATCATTTAGGCCCTCAAAATGACCCTGGAAGTTTGGAACCCGAAAAATTGCCAAGGTGGAAAACTGTTTTTCCAGCCAGTGGAATAGGTGGGTGGCCACCAATATCCACCTGGATCAATGTTCAACTAGAAGAGGAAATAATGAAGGAAGAAGTGGTGAGAATCCAGCTACAATAAATGGAATAAAATTGTGAGAAGCTAGAATATGAAATTGTTTCCTTAAGAAAGGAACTGAAGAAAACAATTGCTCATTTGAATAGAAGTTTGAAGTTTGAATAGAAGTGAATATTTCTTTACCAAATTATTTGTACTTAATATATTTAACCAAAAGTTCAATGACAATATAACTATCATATATCTTCTTTGACATCAATGAAAATATGTTCAACATAGGCACTGATCATGGTGGTAGAGGTGGAAATACCCCATAAATATAGAAGATGCTCATAATGAGAAGATAAAAATGAAAAATTTAAATAGCGCAATATGCAGGGGTAGATTCAAGGTCATGAATAATTTATAGGGGAAGGAAGATGACATGGTGGTTATATTTGTATTTATGTTATCCATGTTCCAACAAAAGGACAAAAGCTATTTGAGTGTCCACTTAGAGAGAACACACATGAAAATGACTATTGCATTAAACCAACATAGGGATAAGCATTAAATGACATAGTGAGATTCATGAACAATGAGAGAATTTGATGATGCATGGAAGGATAAGCATGCCAAAAAACAAAAACAAGCACTTGAGGAAGACTATGGTTGAGGAAGAATATCTTCATGACCAAATGTAAA
>JASDQU011245658.1:68804-79422 GCA_032191745.1 Picea mariana | reverse complement strand
AAGAATATGAACATGAAGATGAAGAACATAACACTCTAGTCTTGAGGAGATAATTTTGGGATAGAAGGAAACCAAAAAGGTATACCCCACTTGATTTACATTCTATTTGTATTATATCTATTATTGATGATGGTCTTAGAATTGTTAGGGGGGTAGTGGTTTTAGAGGATAGTAAATTGTGGAAAAGGGCCATGTTTGAAGAAATGGATGCCTTGAATGAAAACGAGACTTGGGATCTAATTGAGTCCTTGGTTGGAAGAAAACATATTGGTATAAAATGGGTGTTTAAGGAGAAGTTGAATGAACAAGGTAAGGTAGAGAAGTACAAATATCACCTAGTAGAAAAGGTATATGCCCAGGTGGAGGGAATTGATTTTGGTGAGTTTTTTTTCTCTCGTGGAAAAATTAACTTCTATTAGATTTGTTTTATCTATAGTTGCTAATTTTAATCTTGAATTAGAGTATATGGATGTGAAGACAACATTCCTACATGGGGACATTAAATACGAAATCTACATGAAACAACCAAAAGGTTTTGTAGTGAAGGAAAAGGAGTTGGTCTGCAAGCCAAGGAAGTCCTTGTATGGATTAAAACAATCACCAAGAATTTTGTACAAAACGTTTGATACTTATATATCGGGACTTGGTTTCTCAAGAAGAAAAGTCAATTACTATTTCTACTCCAAGGTTGGTGATCATTTTATTTATGTGGTCTTGTATGTTGATAAGTTGTTGATTGGAAACGACAAGGAAATCATCAAGGATGTTAAAGTTTAGTTGTATTCTAAATTTGATATGAAAGATCTTGGTGCTACAAATTTTATTTTTCACGTGGAAATTAAATGAGATCGAGCAAACATGAAACTCTAATTGAATCAAAGGAAATATGTTGAGAAAATATTGTAGAGGTTTAATATGCAGGAATGAAAACCAGTAAAGGTCCCTATTCTTGTAGGTGCAAAGTTATCTATAGAGAAGTGTTCCAAGACACAAGAAGAGGTAGAAGACATGTCTCATGTTCCCTATGCTAGTATTGTTCAAATTCTAATGTATTATATGGTCTATACTTGTAATACCCCAAGGTCGAGCCCATGTTTAATTGTAATGATGTTTAATGATGTTTGTAGGCTGGTGAGCTGGGTATTTATAAGTTGGGAGTCTTATGTGTTTATTAGGCTGGAGAGCCTAGATGAAAAATCCAATGATCCTATTTTTGTATATGTAATTATGCAGATCATTAATAAAAATACATCGATGCATGTAGACCAACCACGAAGAAAGAGTTATGGGGGACTAAGATCCACTAGGAAGAGAAAAGGAAAGGGGGCTGAGAGGCTAGGAAAAAGGGGCTAATATTGGATTAACCCAAGGGAATATTATAATGTATTTCCTAAATTACTAAGGTTTGGGAAATAAACCTTGTTATTCTAAGTTCCTTTGGGGAGAGGAATGAAACTCCAAGTGGAAAGGAACGAGCTCCTAGAAAGCCAAGTTTCATCTAGGACGCATGCAAATTTATGTGGGAAATTCCATCATTATGGGGGCTCACTCACCATTCATTCCATCCCATGCCCCATTCACTCATGCACTGAGCAGGCATGCAATCAGTCATTTTCGTCATTGTTGAACCCTCTTCCATCGTGAACCTCTGTAATTTATTGAGATGTCCCTTGCCTTACCCAATTTTTCTACTTTGGTTACCTGGTTGACTTAAGAGCTGGACAAAAGACGTAGGTTGTTAGGCTTGTGGTTTTAAGAGGTGGTTTGTTGGGACCGTGGGTTGAAGAAGTAGGTTGTCAGGCCTATGAGAAACTCTCTCCAGGTGAGAGAGATTGTTGGGGAAGTGATTTCTCCTGGAGGGATTCTAGCAGTAGCTACAGAGCTCTGAGAATTATTAATCTAAACTGTTGTTGAATCCTTGGAAGGGAAGTGGAGAAACTAATGGAATGTGGAACAGTGAAGGTGTATATTCCCAGGGTGGGACAGGTATGTGGGGAATGAGAGTCTCTGAGCAGTGGGCATAAGTAGGCTCCTTGGAGGGAATCCTTTCTATTGCATTGTGCAGCTTTCCGTAGTCTCAACCTAGCCTAGGATTTCCTTTGCTCTGGGTGGATTTTAGTCCCAGCTCGGGGGTAACCCACTGTTGATATCTTGGAGCAGTGTGGTCTAAGGCTAGGAGGTTCTTGGAAGGTCTACATGCAATTGGTGGTATTCTCATAAATATAAGTACCTATTCTATATCAATTTTACATGATATGTTTAAGTATATGTCTGAATTTTATCAAAATTGGCTGTGTTTATTGCATGTATGTGTTTATTCCACTTCTGCATGAATCTGTGTATGAGAAGAATGTCTATATCTATTTAAATTTTCATTAGATATATATATGTATATCATAGCAGTTTGGTTTTGAAGTAGTAGTGTGTCCCTGGGCTGGGTGGCGGGGGGATGTTACAACATGGTATAAGAGACCATGGTTTCCACACTGAACCTGGATGGGCCACGAATGTGGAAGTTGGAGTCAAAATTCCACAAGGAATTGATGTATAGAGTGCAAGGAGGGTGTTGGGGAAATACCTTGGCTATGTTCAGAAGCTCAAGAGGTATACCAATTTAATAAACCACGAAAAACATGGTATTGGGACATAAAGTTAAATTTCCTTTGTGGGATACGTTCGAAAGAAGACAGATCCCCCACAACCGTCAGATTTGGGGAAGGTGCACAGAGTTTAAGCACAAAAGTCCTTCGGACTTCTCCCCTCCGACCGTTTTAAAATTATAGCAGAGAAAATTTTTGAAGTCCCAAAGTCCGAAACCAATCCAGACCATACATTTCAAGGGACACGTGTCCATGGATTAAGCAACATTCAAAACTCGGCAGTCCGGGGGTTGTGGGGTGTTCAACAGTGAAATCCATCGAAGTCCCGAAGTGATTCTCAGTCATAGATCATTCGGGAGAAGGAGAATCGTTGTATTTCTCATGTGATTCGGTGGTTCGATGTTCGGAGAAAACCGTTGGAGGTTACATGGTGAAGAAATCACTGAAGTCTCGAAGCTACGGGAAGTAGCTGTCGGCAGTCAAAAATTCAGGAGTTTTGGCAATGTGTATATGTGAAGGAATCCTCGAAGTTCTGGTTTTCCAAAGTGATGTGACATGATGATGTCCAGGGGGGTGATGTGGACCCATTCTACAGATCATTAGTTCAGCAGGTTTGAGAAAGTGTCGATGATAAGAAATCCCCGAAGTCCCGAAGCACCGGATATGATAGGGAATGATGATGTCACCTAGGGTGATGCAGACCTACCCCAAATCTACCATGTGTGACTTGTTTTTGTGATTTTGATAGGCCCTTAGTACCGATTGGGACCTGAAAAATGTCACTCGATAGTGGGGCCACGTGTCACCACTTTGAATGGTGACAGTTGTACTATGTGGGCCCCGGGAGGTTAATCAATTCAGAGTTCAACATTCGGGGAAAAACTGCTGGAAGAACTTCCAGACCTCCGAAGTTTAGGAGTCTCGAAGTCTCAGTGTCCTGAAGTCCTGAAGTTTCATAGTGATGTGGATTGATGACATCACCTGGGGTGATGTGGACACACAATATTTGTTCCACGTGTCAGTGTGCTATGTGCTTTTAAAAGGATGATTTTTCCAGTTAGAATTTGACATGTGTCACCCCTCATATTGGGCCACGTGTCCGCTTCTTGGAATATTCCATGTAGCACCTAGGTGTGCAGTACTAAGTGGACCCCAGGAGTTTTCTAATTTGACGCTCGGAAGGACTGAAGTGAGAGGAAAGAGAAACCCCAAAGCTCTGAAGAGTGGAGTAAATCCTCACCATTCATTGGGAGGGGACACCCGGCAATAGATCCTGTGATTTAGAGGATTCAAGGCATAAATAGTTGAGGTCGACGACTTCCGGAGGCCGGAAGGCCAGAGTCCATCTTAACCATTAATCACAAAATATGTGTGGCACTAGATCCCAAGGTCCGGAGAAGTGGTACTACAATGAATTGAGTTGCAGATTGTTGTGAGTAGAGAACTTCTGAAGTCCGGAGTTAATCTCGACCATTGGTCGGGAGATGACATGTGGAGGCAAGAGAGATAATCTCTGGTGAATCAGCACTTCGGGAGATTGGTAGTGAAGTGCTTTGGAAATCGTCGAATCCCTGAGTCTCGGAGCTCCTATCCACCATAGATCTAAACAAGGAATGAGGATCGTTGATCTGTACGTCCTCTGAGTATTTAGAGAATAGGAGCTCAAGGGAATTGTATTGTAATAAAGGAATATCCTTCAAATCCCCAAAGTCCCGAAGCACTGGATAAGCACCTAGTTGTTAGCGTTGGGTCACAGCTCGTGGTCACATGAATTTGGGGGTCGAAGAAAAGGGGCTAGCACCTGAAATTTTGTTTTAAGAACAGGAAAGGGATTAGAGAAAGAGATCGTGAGGTTCTTGATTGTACATACCTACACCTAAAGAAATAAGGAAGTCATGTAAACCTGAATAAGGGATCCAGCACGGATCCAAGAGCCAATTTGACTCTGAGTTGGAAGAATCCATGTACAGGATTGCAACACTGAAAAAAGAATTGTTTAAGAATCCATAACTTCTTGCTCAAAACTAAGAATTGAGCATGGAAGCAGGCATTGAAAAGGTATTGAATAGTAGAAGATAACTGTTCACCTAGAAATTGGATATAAACTATCAATTTTCTCAGGAAATCAGCCGAAAAGAAGTCTGATATATATTAATGAATCAAAATGGTTCGTGTTTTCATGAAATTATTAAGAACAGTTAGCCTAAAAAAGTTCTACACATTTTTGCAAAATTAGCAACTGTCATATCAAAATCAGCACAGAGTGTAGTGTGATGGATGATACACAGGTAGTATGCAGTCAAGAAGATGAAATCATAAGTTTGAATGTCTAGTCGGGTATGGAAGGAACCAACTCCAATGGACATGGAGGAGGAAAGGAGGAAGACATAAATTTTCCTGAGACCATCATAAAATTGTAGACAGATGTCCAGAGCCACAAGGATGATAATGAGAGGCTTATGAAAGCCAAGGAACAATAGGAAGACTTCAATATGAATTTAATGAAAATCTTGGACAGAATTGAAAAGAAGTTGGATAAGGAGAGTGGCTCTAGCAAATCAGGAAGCCACAGGACCCCTGAGGAAAAAGGAATATCAAGGAGTGGTAGTAGACATCACTGTCACTCCCAAAATAATTCCCATGGGAGAACACATGGTATCTCAAGTCCATCCCCTGTCAAGAAGCATAGGAGGTCTGGGGTGTATGAATTGAAAGGAGAAATGAATAAGATCAAATCTCTTACTTTTGATGGAGAACAAGAGAAGGATGAAGATGTTGATACATGGTTGTTAGGCATGAGGAATTACTTCCAATTGCATAACTATTCTTCTCGCACAGAAAGAATAATTTCTATCTATCAGTTGATAGGAAAGGAATCCATGTGGTGGGATCAACTTCTGCAAGTGCAACACATCAAGGAGAAAAATGTGACTTGGAAGGAATTCAAGAAACATTTTGAGAAGAAATACCTGACCAAGAGGTATTATGACAAAAAGATGAAAGAGTTCTTTGAACTCAAACTGGGCATCATGACTATTGATGAATATGAAAGGAGATTTTTAGAGTTGTTGAAGTATGTCTCCTTCATCAAGGATGAGACAGTTAAGATTCAGAGGTACCTGAGTGGGATTCCATCTTTCATCAGTGATAAAATCCAATATGATGATCCCAAGACTTTGGAGGAAACAATAGGGAGAGAAAAGTTTTTATATGATTAGAAAAAAGGAAATCCTACTTTTGAAAGAGCTTGGGAAGACAAGAAGAAGTTTAAAAGGGAATAGAGGCAGAAGGGGAACAAGCCACCATTTTTCAGAAACAGTCCTCAAGGACATCCATCTTTTAGAGAGCACAGAATGGCTGAGGTAGGTAAGAAAAGGCCAAGGCAAACACCCATGCAATGTTGGGGCTATAAAGGAGACCATAAGTATAGATATTTTCCTCACAAAAGTGAAAAAGTGAGATCTGTCCACAATGTACAACAAGAAAAAATAGTGGAGGACATGGGCATAAGTGTACCAAGGATCTATGCAGCCATGGACAACAAGCAAGCAGAGTTTCAATCACACATGATTGAAGTATAAGGTATGATCAATAACCATGCCTTTACTATTTTAATAGATTCATGAGCTAGTCATAGCTATATAGATCCTCAGGGAGTGGAAATATTGAAATTGCCAAGAAGCAAGCATGAGAAATCTTGGTTGGTACAGTTGGCTATAGGAGCCAAGAGAAAAGTTGTTGAGTTGGTTAAATCATGTCCAATGGACATGAATGGGCTAAGTACCAAGGCATATTTGAACATCCTTCCATTGGTTTCATATGACTGTCTAATTGGTATGGATTGGTTGGACCAATACCATGTTATCTTAGACTTTCATAACAAGACATTTACTTTCATGGATGAGGAAGGGAACCCAAGAACAATCCAAGGAATTCCTAGGATAGTTATTATCTGAGAGATATTAGCAATGTAGTTGAAGAAGTGTTACAGAAAGGGATACCAAATATTTGCAGCCCATATGGTAGAAGCACCGAAGGATAGGGTGCCAAATCTGGAGGATCATGAAGTCCTAAAATATTTTGAGGATGTGTTCAAGGAGATACCATGACTACCCCCAAAGAGAGATATTGATTTCTCTATAAATTTGATGCTTGGAGCAACTTCGGTATCGAAGAATCCCTACAGAATGAGTACACTAGAGCTGAAGGAGTTGTAAATGCAGCTTGAAGAGCTTCTGAAGAAGGGGTATATATGCCCAAGTGTGTCACCTTGGGGTGCCCCAATTTTATTTGTGAAGAAGAAAGATGGGACATTGAGGTTGTGTATTGACTTCAGACAATTGAACAAAGTGACTATAAAGAACAAGTATCCTTTTGATCCAAGTGGATATCGGTGGCCACCCACCTTTTCCAACTGGCTCAAAACAATTTTCTAGCAATTTTGGGAATTTACTATTTTTAGCAGTTTTTTCGGGTTCCAAACTTCTGGGGTCATTTTGAGGCCCTAAACGATGTTTTTTGGGAAAACAGGGAGCAACATAAATTTTCCTTCAATGTTGGTCACATCAAAAGTTGTATTCCTCGTATAGATCTTTCTAACGATGTATCAGGCACCCCAAACAGAGATCGTATGCAAACGTTGCGCCCCTAGGAAGTTGACGTATCAACTACCTCCATCGGTGCCCGCAAACCTTTTGGATTTTCATCTTCCAGGGTTAGGGTTTTGGATTTTCCTTATGTTAAAAAGGCCCTTAGAGCCTCATTGTAATAATCATCTTCTTGTGAATGCGAGTAGCCGTCACATCTCTTCCTAGAGATAAGTTGCCACCATTCTAGTGAGTCTTTCACTCTGTACTTTTACAGTCTCTGTACATTTATTTCATTAATAGAAATCATGTATTACTGTATATATGTGACTCTTGTTATATTTCCGATATATCTTTTTTATATTGTTTTCTCTCTTGCAATATCTCTATATATTTCTTTGTTATATCTCCACTCTCATTTTGTGCCGAAAATAATCTGGATCAGTGGTATCAGAGCATGTTGTTCTTGATCATTTTTCAGTGCATGTCCCCGACGAGGTCCAAGTATAGCAATTTGGGTCTCGAGCTTGTCTCTCTTGAGGACAACTGCTCTCACACACCCAAGAAACCCTCCGTGGCAGAAGAAAAGAAAAATGGCGGAGAAAAAGATTCTATAAATCTATTGCTTGAGCAAGCTCTCACCCGACAGAGGGACGAAATGATGGAGAATTTTTCCCACATCCTTCAACTCCTGCCGATAGAAATAGGCACATCTTCATCAAGTGACCAGTTTGGAGGCACCTTGCCTTTCAAGGTGCAGGTCAATTTTGATATTCCAATATTCAAACATTGGTGGGAAACTTACCAGGAGCAAAGTTCCATAGAGAAGTCTGGAATATATGGGGTCGAGCCCACTTAGGATTTTTTTGTGGATGCGGTAAAGGAATAGTATTACCCTATTGGAAACTATGAGGACCAGTACATGAGATAGACCAAACTACAGAAAGAGAGGGGACAACCTGTTCCGGAGTTCACCAATACCTTCCATACCTTGTGCACCAAGCTAGGTATCAAAGACTCTAAACGAAATTTGGTTCTAAAATAACGTGGGGCTCTACACAGATACATACAAATTGAAATGGATTTTTTGGACATCTCATCACTTGATTTTGCTTATCGATATGTTGTTAAAATCGAGCAGAAGTTTAAGCACCAGAACAAACAGGATTTTGGGTCTGCAAATCTGCAACAACCCAAGCATGATAAATATGGCCCTAACAAACAGATTCCTGAAAACCAGTCCAAGCCACAGGAAAAGAAGGGTCGTGGGAAGACAAAGAAGGACACCGAAAAATGGTGTGATTTCCACAAAAGCCCCTGGCACAACACCGATGAATGTCGCTCAAAACAGTCATTGGTGGTTGATATCAAAGACAGGGAGTTGAACCTTGATTCAGAATTTGATTATGAAAATACTGGAAAAAGAAAAATAATCGATGCAAACCCCACTGCTATCGTTGCGACCGCAACAATTCAACCAGAAGAACCAATAGATCATGAAGAGGGGGAGCACATTTTTCATTCACAGATGTGGGTGAAGGGGACCCCACTCCATCTTATTATTGATAGTGGAAGCCAAAAGAGCCTCATCTCAGCAGAGGTATTCAAACCATTGGGATTGTCGAAAACACCACACCTGCAGCCATACAACATCGAGTGTCTTCACCAGGGACAATATCTTTGTTTCAGCTAGCAGTGTCAATTGTCATACGGCATCCAACCCTTCAAGAATGTGGTATTATGTGATGTTTCCCCATTGGATGTCTATGGTGTTCTCTTGTGCCAACCATATATGTGGAAGCGCCATGCTATCTATGAGTCTCGACCCCGTAGTTTCATTGTTACTCTGGGGGGGTCATCTCTACAGGATACCAGAGGTAGTCCCAACTATTGTCCCACTTAAACAGTGTCTCAAGGTAGTATATCATACTACAAAATTTAGATTCTTCACAATCTATTCAAAAGGTGAACAGGATGACACTGCAACCACTACAGCCTCGGCCCAAGCACCTTCTATCCAACAACAGTCGGTCGACAAGATTGTAGCAAAGCACAAAAATTCCTTCCGCACACAGTCATCTCAAGTAGCCCGACTGGTTGAACAGATTCAACTCTGCTAGCAACAGGTTCATGACAACCTTCAACATGCTAAGCATCACAACTTCTCGAACAAGGCAAGCAGCTCATCAAGATACAGATTCATCAAATGCTCTTCCCTCTCTCCTGGGCACTCAATGCAATGGAGACCATTGCTTCCTAAGGAGGGAGGATTGATTCAGGTGGATATCAGTGGCCACCCACCTTTTCCGACTGGCTCAAAACAATTTTGTGGCAATTTTGGCAATTTATTATTTTTAGCAGTTTTTTCGGGTCCCAAACTTCTGGGGTCGTTTTGAGGCCCTAAACAACGTTTTTTAGGAAAACGGGGAGAAACATTCATTTTCCTTCAATGTTTCTCACATCAAAAGTTGTAGTCCTCGGATAGATCTTTCTAACAGTGTATCAAGTGCGCCAAATGGAGATCGTATGCAAAATTTATGCCCCCAGGAAGTTGACATATCAACTACCTCCATCAGGGCTCGAAAACCTTTTGGCTTTTCATATTTCGGGGTTAGGATTTTAGATTTTCCTTATTTTAAAAAGGCCCTTAGAGCCTCATTGTAATAATCATCTTCTTGCAAATGTGAGTATCCTGCACATCTCTTCTCAAAGATAAGTTGCCACCATTCTAGCGAGTCTTTCACTCTGTACTTTTACAATCTTTGTACATTTATTTCATTAATAGAAATCGTGTATTATTGTATATCTGTGACTCTTGTTATATTTCTGATATATCTCTTTTATATTGTTGTCTCTCTTGCAATATCTCTGTATATTTCCGTGTTATATCTCCGCTCTCATTTCAGAGTAGGCTTCTCTTGATCATTTTTTAGTGCATGTCCCTGACGAGGTCTAAGTATAGAAATTTGGGTCTCGAGATTGTCTCTCTAGAGGAAAATTTCTCTCGCACACCCAAGAAACCCTCCATGGCAGAAGAAAAGAAAAATGACGACGCATGAGATTCTATAAATCTGTTGCTTGAGCAAGCTCTCACGCGACAAAGGGATGAAATGATGGAGAATTTTTTCCACATCCTTCAACGCCTGTCGATAGAAACATGCGCATCTTCATCAAGCGGCCATTTTGGAGGAACCTTTCCTTTCAAGGTACGGGTCAATTTTGATATTCCAATATTTGAAGGTTAGATAGATGTGGATGCCCTAGAAAAATGGTTAAATCCATTAGAAGGTTATTTCTTTGTTCACAATTTTTTCGACAGAGAAATTATCACCTTCGCTCTCCTTAAGGCTCTACCTTATGTCAAACATTGGTGGGAAACTTACTGGGAGCAAAGTTCCATAGAGGAGTCTGGAATATATGGGGTTGAGCCCA
>JASDQU011245658.1:31729-43056 GCA_032191745.1 Picea mariana | reverse complement strand
TAGTTTTTGTTTAGAAAGAAGTAAGAAGAGATTATGATAGCTCAAGTGCAATTTGTTTTGGAAAATAACCCTACTTATCATTCCAAGACAAAGCATATTAATGTACAGTACCATTTTGTTAGAGACATGGTTGAATATAACAAAGTATTGTTAGAGAAGGTTGATACATTGAAGAATGTTATCGATTCATTGAAAAAGTCTATTAGTACTAAAAAGTTCTCTTGGTGTAGAGAATAAATGGGAATTGTTGCCCCTAGCAACTAATTATATGAATTTTTTCCCTTTCCTCCTTTTATTGCAGATAAAACAACAAGTGAGAGAATGTTGGACATGTGTTGCATTATTTGTAAGTTCCCAGAGTAAAGGGGGTCCTAGGGGGTTTTGAGCCTCTGAAAGAAATTGATGGGGTCTATTTGTGGTCTGTTTTGTTCTTTTTTAGCCAATGGTTTTTCAACCCATTGTAAATTAATTTTGGTTAAGGAATTAGGGTTGGAATCTATTGTGGGTTAACATATTAGGGTTTTGGATGTCATGGAATACCTACATATTGTATTGTGAATGGTGAATTTAATATAAGGAGAAAGAGAGAGGTGCATCTCTCAAGTCAATTGGTTTTCCTGGTTAAGGGTTTCTAGTGTAAACCTTTGTGTATTATGTATGTGTGTCATTGTTATTCTCAATTTTTTTTTGGATTCTATTAGTATTTCCTTTCTTGCATAGGTTTATCAAAATTTTCAATAAGTTTATCACTTGATACTTGTTGTTATTGACAGCTAGTAAACAAAACCATGTGATCTTCCACTTTGAGACCTCTCACATTGCACTTTGACTTTACATTGCACACCCTTTAAGATTTTTATCTCCATGTGGTGATGTCCTTTTGAGATTCATAAAAGGAAAAATCCATTACAATTTGGTACAAAACCCACAAAGATGAAACATTACACCTAAGTGATTGTGTTGGCAATGTTCTCTCATCAACTCTTTACAATATCATTATTGAATGGCTCAAAGAGTGACCTCCTCATCAACCTTTAGAAGAAATATTTCATTAGTCATTTGTTGAATCACTAAAGAGACGATGTAAGAAGATTATCTTGTATGCTATTCTACAAGGAATGGAAATTCACTCGTGAAAGGATAGAATCAATGTGTTTTCACATGAAGTTGTCATGGGTCATATGTAGTTGTCGTTAAGACCTAAGTCTACACCTCTGCCCCGTCTCTCTCTTTTCTGCATACCTTCCTATAATTTTTTCCTCTTCTGGTTGATAAAGTCGATTTCCCTTTTGTTCAATGACCTATTTTTCCTTATTGTCTTGCTTGACTGATTCTTTGCACAAAGTTTTTCTGTGTTTCTTGAAGGATAAAATGCATATCGTGTTTTGGTTCAGATTATTGGTCATCTTGTTTGCCTTTAATTGAGCTTACAATAGGTTGATCAAGTATGTTGTATGCACAAGGAAAAACCATGAGAAAAATGAAGCAATCAAAGCAGTCCATTTCGGGCTTGAAATACAAGCAAACAGACAGGTTCAATTTTCAATGGTGGAGATCCCATGTACAATTCATATTAGTGGATCTCGTGCATTCGGAGTTTCAAAGTCGCACAAGGATTAACGACTAGACAGAAGCCCCGAAGTGCTGAGGTGACGAGAGACTACCACATCAATTGGGAGAAAGTCACTTCGGGAGATATTCATGTGTCATGTTCAAAATATCTCAAAGCCTGAAGTCTCGAAGTGATGAGAGACTGCCATGTCAATCAGGAGAAAGTCACTTCGAAATATTTCCATGTTCTCTAAAACCCGGAGCTCCGAAGTCCCAAAACATTTAGATAAAGTGGCTTAATCTCGGTTTAATCAGTGATAAGCACACGCTAATCACTTTGTGAGTTCAGCCATTCGAGAGTTATACAAACTCTACATGCATAAATTCCCAAACCCAAAGTGTCAAAGAATCTCAGAGTTCCTCAATTCAAGACATGTGGCGCCCATCTGTCAAAGATACGTGGCATACACCTGGTGCCGACACGTGGAAATCATTTTAGGCACCTTTGGGAATGTCATCCGCTCATCCTCGAGTGGCGCGTGGCACACTCCTTTTGTGACACATCAACAATTGTGACGTCATATGATGTCTGGCCACCACATCAGATTCGGGAGATCGTTCTCCGGGATATATCCCTTCTCAACATCCGAAGCTCTCGAGCGTTAAAATTGGTGCCATATCTAAAGCATGGTTAAAGGGATTTTAGAGTTGGAAGAAGGATAAATTTTAGCAAGGGCACTAAAAAGCAAGGTCACCCAGATCACTAATTACAGCAAGATCGACGGCCACACTTCATTTAAGAGACAAAAAGTGCTCGAACGTTAAAATTCTAGAGCGGTCCTGCAATCGAAACCATGGTATAGCGATAAGGGTATGTGGTAGTTGGTGGTGGATTGCGGGAGTCGAAGCGGTGTGGATCCAAACTTCCCTTGAATACTTCCACAATCACATGCTTATACAAATTCCAATCCAAGAGCAGTGTGTGGCAACAAATATCAGCGTTAAGCCAAATCATCAAAGGAAGGTCCCAAGGAGAAATCAATTAATGAAAGAAGGAATGGTGGTTGAACAACCGACTACCCCCTTAAATGGAACCATGGAGGATCTGACCGAGAAGACAAAAAGCTTCCATTCCGAAGTACCACAGAGGGAAGTCTTTCCTGCAGCCCCTGAATGACCCGAGTTTCCTTCTGACAGAAGGAACAAGACAGGTGGAGGATCCTAGGATAGGAAGACCAGCTCGCACT
This sequence comes from Picea mariana, assembly GCA_032191745.1. Taxonomy (NCBI): domain Eukaryota; kingdom Viridiplantae; phylum Streptophyta; class Pinopsida; order Pinales; family Pinaceae; genus Picea; species Picea mariana. The sequence goes on along the minus strand of JASDQU011245658.1, from coordinate 40,258 downwards.
CCTAGATGTTGTCTATTGTTTTGATTATAAATACATCAGATGAATGATAGGAGGAGGGAGGGGGGCCCAAGACCGGAGGAGGTTTTGAGGAGTGGAATGATTGTATATTTCAGTTTGTGAGTCGGAGGGGCATGTGGTTGTAAATTGTATGTTATTGAAGATTCATATGAGTTGTTTCATCAGATTTGTCTTCTATGTTCTATGTTCTATTCTTCATCTTGTTTGAACGTATTGTTGATTTTAAGGATTAAAATTTTCCCTTGATTGATAGATTCTTGATGCAGTAGAAGATATGTTGTAAACTTTCCTATTTATCATTTTTTACTGTTCAAACACATCTAAATTCTCTTTGCAGAGAGGATATTTGCGTAGTGAATATTCATCTTTATGTTAATTCTCATATTCTTCTCTTCATCATTATACCAATCTTTTGCCTGATAGGCAACTTAAATGCCTTCAATGAGAAGAATGTTTATGACTCCATTGCCCAATGGTCCATCACTGATCTGCAATGATATCTATTGTCTTTTCCTTTCTTTAAAGTCTTGTTGATCCACCTATTCAAATCATTTAATCCTTTTATATTTTGATGGGTATTGGGCTTATCCTCTAGTAGTCTAAGGGTGACTCTTAGTACTAACATTATTGGCGACGTTGTCGGAGACAGATTTGAGTACATTGAAAATCTCCCTGGGAAGAACGACATTGCACAGCTCCAGCTTTAGATGGTGACTGAAGTTGGACACCTTCAATACTGTACATTCACCATGGCGACTCCATTGTTCAAAATCTGTTGGTGACTCCACTGGAATGAGACAAATTAAATGGCTATGGAGGCTATCCTATCCAAGAGGTTTTCCCCACTCAATTTCTCAACCATAGCTGGTTATCCACTTCCTATGCCTCAAATTGATGAATGGAAAGATTTGCTGCCAAGATTTTATGAAGGTGAGAATGATAGCCATGTTGAGAATGTTTTAGAATTTCATGCTTTGATACAGCAGCTTGACATCCAACATGAAGACATACGTATGAATTTTTTTATGTACTCTCTTCAAGGAGATGTCTGTATTTGGTATCATTCTCTTGAACCTTCTAGCATTTCTCACTCAAAGAGTTTCATGCTGCTTTCAATATTCATTGTCAAAAGTTTTATTCCTCTGTGTTGATTTGTCATAGCTGTTGTGAGGAGTATAAAGACTGTGTTCAGGATATAATTGATTCATATGAAGGCTGTGAGAATGAAGAATATGCCTTGGATGAGGAATCAACTCTTTCTCTTCCATGTCCATCTACATCAGATGAAAATTTTGTTTGTTCTTTTAAAAAGGAAAATGCAGAAATTGAGTCTGTTCTGGAAACTAATACTCTTTATAACCCTGTCTCTAACCTAGATATGAGCATCCTATATTTGACTCATATTATGATGATAAGATATTGCTTCCTGGATTGAATCTTGAAATGCAATTGGATTTTTAACAATGAAGAACAATTTTCTCATGTTGAGAAAAAAGTATCTATTGATATGTCATTTGAGACTCCTCCTTTATTTGATCATTATGGAGACAGTGATGAAGATGTTGAGGTGTTTTTTCCCCTGGAATAAAAAATCATTAGCTGCTAGCCTTCTGATGAAAATGAAATTTTTTACCAAGAGCATCATGTTAAAGAGAAACATCTATTCATCAATATACGTGAGGAGATTTCTTGCAATCAACTAGCAGATGTTTTCAGAGAATATAAAAGGAAAGTGGATCACCAGCCTGCATCAATCATTCATTCACCTGTACTTGCAACAAACATTCAACCATATGTGAGCAGTTTTAAAGCATAGCAAGTTTTTTGTTATCAACACAGTAAGTTTTATCACCTATTTTATGACCTTGTAGGGGAGTACATGGAGTTGCATTTCCTCAATGTATTGAAGCCTTCAAGCTTTGTCATACCTTCAAAATTGGGAGGTAATATGAAGGATGTAATTAATTTGTTGTCACAATTTTATTATCTCTTGTTGATCAATGGCAGAGTAAGAAATTTTTCAGTTAGGAAGTTATTTGAGTGGATCTGATGGAAGTTTGTTTTCACCTGGCTTATTGTAAAAAATCAGTTAGTTTATGATTGTACATAATAAACTCTATCTGGAGCATGTGTGTTTATTTTCTCTTTGTAAGTAGAGTAGTGTACATGTCAACCTATTGTCTTCAGCAAAATGTATTTGAGATTGAATCCATAACCCAACAGCTAAGGCACTGGAGCTGCAACAGTTCCCAAAGCCTCACAGGGACGACTCTATCCCCTGTGGAGCCAATGTTATCACATGAAGTTGTCGTGGGTCATATGTAGTTGTCGTTAAGACCTAATTCTACACCTCTACCCTGTATCTCTCTTTTCTACATACCTTCCTATAAGTTTTTCCCCTTCTGGTTGATAAAGTCAATTTCCTTTTTGTTCAATGACATGTTTTTCCTTATTGTTTTGCTTGACTGATTCTTTGCACAATTTTTTTTGTCTTTCTTGAAGGATAAAATGCATATCATGATCTGGTTTGGATTATTGGTCATCTTGTTTGCCTTTAATTGAGCTTACAACAGGTCATTCAAGTATGTTGTATGCACAGGGAAAAACCATGAGCAAAATAAAGCAATCAGAGCAGTCCATTTCGGGATTGAAATACAAGCAAACAGACAGGTTCAATTTTCAACGATGGAGATCCCATGTATAGTTCAGATTAGCAGCTCTCGTGCATTCAGAGTTTCAAATTCGCGCAAGGATTAACAACCAGAAAAAAGCCCCGAAGTGTCGAGGTGACGAGAGACTGCCACATCAACTGGGAGAAAGTCACTTCGAGAGATATTCATGATTCACATTAAAAAACTCCCAAAGCCTGAAGTATCAAAGTGACGAGAGACTGCCATGTCAACCGAGATAAAGTCACTTCAGGAGAATTCCATGTTCTCCAAAACCTGAATCTCCGAAGTCCCAAAACATTTAGATAAAGTGGCTTAATCTTGGTTCAATCAGTGATAAGCACACGCTTATCACTTCGTGAGTTTGGCCCTTCGGGAGTTATACAAACTCTACATGTAGAAATTCACGAACCCAAAGTGTTGAAGACTCTCGGAGTTCCTCGGTTCAAGATGTGTGGTGCCCATCCATCAGAGATACGTGGAATACACCTGGCGCCGACACGTGACACACATTTTAGGCACCTTTGGGTATGTCATCCGCTCATCCTCGAGTGGTGCGTGGCACACACCTTTTGTGACACATCAACAGTTGTGATGTCATATGACATCGAGCCATCACGTCAAATTCGGGAGATCATCCTCCGGGAGATATCCCTTCTCAGCATTCGAAGCTCCCGAGCACCAAAATTGGTGCCATCTTTTAAGCATGGTTAAAGGGATTCTAGAGTTGGTGGAAGGATAAATTTTAGCAGGGGCCCTAAAAAGAAAGGTCACTCAGATCACCGATTGCAGCAATATCGACGGACACACTTCATTACAGGGACATAAAGTGCTTGAACGTTAAAATTCTAGAGTGATCCCACAATCGAAACCATGGTATAGCAAGAAGGGTACGTGGAAGTTGGTGGTGAATTGAGGGAGTCAAAGCAATGTGGATCCAAACCGCCCTTGACAACTTCCGCAATCATGTGCTTATATAAAATCCAATCCAAGAGCAATGTGTGGCAAAAAAGCTCGATGTTAAGCCAAATCATCAAAGGAAGGTCCCAAGGAGAAATCAGTTAATGAAAGAAGGACTGGTGGTTGAACAACCGACTACCCCCATAAATGGAAGCATGGAGGATCTGACTGAGAAGACAGAAAGTTGTCAGCCCGAAGTACCACAGAGGGCAGTCTTTCCTGTAGGCCCAGACTAACCCGAGTTTCCTTCTGACAGAAGGAACAAGACAGGTGGAGGATCCTAGGATAGGAAGGCCAGCTCGCACCCCTAGTTGTTGTCTACTATTTTGATTATAAATACATCATATGAATGATAGGAGGAGGGAGGGGGGCCCAATACCAGAGGAGGTTTTGAGGAGTGGAATGACTGTATATTTTAGTTTGTGAGTCGGAGGGGCATGTGGCTGTAAATTGTATGTTATTGAAGATTCATATGAGTTGTTTCATCAGATTTGTCTTCTATGTTCTCTGTTCTATTCTTCATCTTGTTTGAACGTATTGTTGATTTTAAGGATTAAAATTTTCCCTTGATTGATAGATTCTTGATGCAGTAGAAGATCTGCTATAAACTTGCCTATATATCATTGTTTATTGTTCAGAAACATCTAAATTCTCTTTGCAAAGAGGATCTTTTCTTAACGAATATTCGTCTTTATGTTAATTCTCATATTCTTCTCTTCATCATTATACCAATCTTTTATCTGATAGGCAACTTAAATGCCTTCAATGAGAAGAATGTTTATGACTCCATTGCCCAATGGTCTATCACTGATGTGCAGTGATATCTGTTATCTTTTCATTTCTTTAAAGCCTTGTTGATCCACCTATTCAAACCATTTAATCCATTTATATTTTGATGGGTACTAGGCTTATCCTCTAGCGGTTTGAGGGTGAATCTTAGTGCTAACACAATGTGTGCCACAAATTTCTTTCAATGAAATGAAAATGTGTAGTTAAACTATCATATAATGTGCAATGTGAGATTGTGAAGGTGAGGTTGATATGCACTTTCTTAACACTTAAAATAACATGATAGGTCTAAAGATGTTTTCAAGGTCCAAGTCCAATAAATATAAATTCTCACACTATTAGGTCTTGTAGGGAAGCCATGAAATTGATGAATGGATTGGTGTTGGAATTCATTACATTCGAATTTTACACGACTATCAAGTTCCCAAAACCCAAAATTAAATTAGTGATGTAATTTCAAAATTGACTACGTATGGAACACTAATCAAAGAGGCTTTCCTTAACACCCTTACACATTATGTGTCAAAGGTTTAATTCATAGTTTGTTGGATGGTGACTTGAGTAGGCATCTGTTGAGCAACGAACAAGGGGAATACACAAAATAAGGTGAGAGAAGTACCTCAAGCAAGGGGTTTGATGTTGAGAAAAAATGAGAAAAGGTAAAGTAATTTGGCAAAGCATCAGTCATTGAGAAAATAGTTCCTTTTCCCATAACATTTTCTTGGTAACATGCTAGAATGATCAACAAATCAAAAGGTGAAGGAATGGTGTGGACTATGAGGAGGGACTTGAAGCAAGCTTCGAGCAAGGAAATGTGCATAGTAGTTTTGAATATAGACAAACAAAAGGTAATAAAATGACTAAGTATCACCTAGCAAGAAAAGGTGTTTTTCTCGATGATGGGAGGAAGTGCTTTCTTGAAGGATGAAGGATGAAAGCAGTATGCTAAGTGATCAAGAAAAGGCATGAAAAATCCACTAAGTAGGGTATCAAGCAAATGATGAAATTTTCAAGCGAGCAACATGTGAAGAAGACATTGAGCAAATCATCATTAGGTAGAAGGATACCTCATTTCGAGGCATGCATATTTTTTCTCGGGGCCCAGAACAAATTGCAATGAGAATAGTTTGCGTGCTAATTCAAAGTAGAGCATGGATCACAAAATGTTGAGCATGGAGCGACACAAAACCATTGAGTATCTAACAATTGGACTACCAAGCCATAAAACATATTATTTTTTCTACAAGGGATAGTTGTATCTAACAAGCTTAGGTGAGTTATAAGATTGCATGGGCAGTGATGTGGCATCATTATGAGACACATAAGCATAATAAATTGCAAGATTAGTGTGTCAAGAAGCATGGGAGAGCCTTGAAATCTCTAGGAGATATAATTGATGCCAACTAGTGGCAATGATGGAGGAGTGACCATCTTTGACTTTGTCAAAATGATCATTTGAATTATTCCTAAAAGCCATAGTATGCATCACTAATCAATTTTTATTATATCAATTGAGGCTATGATATATTATTAATTAAATATGTTCAGAGGCAACATTGATTAATTTTAACACTATCAAGGGGAATACAATTAATTGGTTATTTAAGAAAGAAAGAAAGAGTTGGAAAAGATTAAATCTATGGGATTATCTCCCCTTTGGCAAACACATTATACATCAAGTTTAGGTTGTAATTAACTACAATAATTTCTTCTCTTTTTTCATTTCTTTCTATATTATAAATTTGGTATTAAATGACACAACCATCAAAATCATGGAGGCAATTGGTATTGTAATCTATAATGAATTTGCATTCTCTCTCATATATGTATGAGATTGATATGAGCTAGAAAAGTGATGTTTGATTGTCCCGTGTTGTTTATTATAGATAGATTCAATTATGTACCATTGTGTTTAGATTATTACTATTGTATATGTGTCTCTAACCAATAGTGTTCACAATCCATTTGTTTCATTGTTTATGTTGATTATTATGTGACTATGCATGAAATTATATCCACTTATCATTAGATTCTTTCATTTGGTTTAATATGACATCTGGCACACCTGAACCATTGATATCCGTGGAAAATGTTGTGCTCCATTAGATTTATTCATACATTTCAGGCCCCTATATGCTAATAGAGAAGGAAGATGAAGGATCTATCAAATAGAAGAACATAGAGAAGTTCATGCAAGGAGAAGGATAATGAAGTTAGTGGGGAAGTGTTGGTTAATTCTTGTTTTGTAGGCCTAGTTGAGACTCAAAATGATGGCAATTTTAAATTTTATTTAAGAAGGGTATAACCCCACATTTTGTTATTGTAGTAGAAGAGCTCATTGACGCATATTTGTAATGTTTTGAAGCTTAATTTTAATTGATTGGTTATGCTTTTAGATCCTCCATTATGTTATGTGTTTCTCTTCCATTTAATTGTTGTGTGCTTTGAAAGAAATTAGTAGCCTCATAGGTTGCATAATGAGGCCTTAAATTCATACAATTCATTGAGATCTCCTTTATCACCTTGAGACAATACCATATCGAAAATAGAAACTTTGGGACAAATGACTAAGAAATGCATGAATGGAGGATGTATGGAAGTTGGAAATTATTTGGGTCTATTCGAGAGTGTTGAGGTTGGAGATATGTGAGCCATTGGGTTGGAGGGGAAATCAATGGTTGAAGATTCACATTTTGAAGGGGCAATCCACTGCCACATGCCCTTCACTTATTCAAGCTGATGATGCTCAAATTCACAATTGTTAAATTTTAAGTGAAGGAAAAACATGATGAATCACATTCTTAATAATACTTCATAAAAGACATGTGACATTGATTTATTGGATGGTGAAATTTTTGTTGAAAATCCACCCTTCTATTTCATTCCATATTTAAAAAAATGTTGTTTTTTAATATAATATTATTTATTCAATATAATAAACACTTGTTTATAATCAATATGATTTAATATATTAATAATAATAAAATAATATAAAATTATAGTTTAGCAAAACCAAATTAACATATGAAAATTATAAAAAAAATTATTATTAAAAAATAATTTTATTTTATTATAAAATACTTTGAAAGAAATATATTAAAAAACAATTATACTTATCAAGATATGCGTGAAACATCCAAAATGAAATCTTTAAATCTTTATGGGATGCTGAATAAAATAAAAAAGATCACATAGAGATTGGGATATATGCAATTTTATACAATTCATCTATCTAGTATAGTTGAGAATCTCGTACTTTTCTCTTTTTCTCTCAAGTGCAATGATGAATGAATCTTGAGAAGATAAGGCATGTGTGATACAAATTATGTTGAATGTCAGGGAGTTCTGTATGCCCACTTAATATATTAAAAGTGAAAAGGAATATTGATGGTCATGCATGATATTTTGTAAAAGTCAAGATTTGATAATTATGTACACAATGTCAATGATGTTTTATCTTAATCCCCACGTTATCTACTGACCCCTTACCACATGGGATCAACTCTGAGGATGATTGATGGATGCCATGACTACTTCCACAATTGGAATCCATCCATGACACACTTTCTAAGAAGCAATGATGAGGAGGAGGCTTTGTCGTTTGGTTCAATCATGAGGAATGGGTCTCCAATACTATCCACGTCATCATTACTTTGTTTCCAACAAAACCACATTGGGCATGGAATTGTCAGTTGTGGACCATCATTACTTTGTTTCCAACAAAACCACAGTGGGCATGGAATTGTCAGTTGTGGAGTGGTTGCAGTGGACCTACTTGGCCTTGAATACAAAGGGATAAGAGGGGGTGTGATTGGAGTGTCCTTAGGCAAGGGAGACAAAGATTTTTAAAGTGGAGATCTGTTAGGGGGCCTACTTCTCCTCCATATGAATGGGCTAATAGCATGGGAATATCCCATTCCTATTCTCATTCTACATCGTGCCCTGTGTCGGTTAAGGTAGAAATGTGGGCAATCATGTGCATGTGGATATGGAGGGAGACAAATCTCACACAACATAACTACAAAACAAACAATGATGGGAGTTGGGCACTAACATAACATTGCGTGAAATACATGCTCACCCAATCCCTTCC
>JASDQU011245657.1:11796-25906 GCA_032191745.1 Picea mariana | reverse complement strand
CTTCCTCTAGATGCTTCTCTTGATAGACATATTTTGTATAAATAAGGGTCGAGGGTATAAAAACCCTAGCTTGGAGATTATTGTAATAGAGCATTGCTCGATTGGAGGTTTCCCCCTCGAAGAGGCCTGTGAACATTTCTTTCTAAATCAAAGTGGTATTTATGTTGTTGTTCTTATATCATTTCTGTGTTATTGTGGAGATTATGCTGGATATATTACTGTTATTCTGCCATTTCTAGCATTTTATTTATGTTCTGCATATTTATTATATCTGGTATCTTGCAGTTCTCATCTAATTGTTTTTAGCTCTACAAAATTTTCAGCAACAAAACTTGTTAGGCTAAATAATTTAACAAATTCATGAAATTATGTACAATTCTTGTTCAATAATGCATCAAAATTCTTTCTTCTAGTTTCTTGTAAAATTTTCTGCCCAAGTCAATTTTATGGGTGAATATTTATATTCTACTGTCCAAGACCTTTCCAATGCCTTCTTCCGTGCTCAATTCTGAATCTTGAACAAAAAGTTATGGTTATTTCAAAATTATCCATTAATTCCTTATGTTCACACTTCATATTGGTGCAAATCTGCGTTGTAATTATGCATTTTTGCACCCAATCCATTGGACTTTTGGAATTATCCCAATTGGGTTTCTTCATATACATATTTTGGACAGTCTATTCAAGTTTCACCTCTTTCTAGGGTTTGGGCTGGTAGATACAGCCTGCTGAAGTTTCAGGACAATTAGTGTTTTTGGCCTTGAATGCTACATGTACCTTCTATGCCATCTTAAACATTTTTAACATGCCCATAATTTTAATTCAGTTACATTATTGTCTTATATGGTTCAATATATTTCCATAGACTACGCTTGTGCCTCAATCTGATTCTGAAGCATAAAGTTATAGCCCTCAGAAGTTAACTAGGTCTTAGAGTTTACCCTCCATTGTTTGACATGTAACTTCCTCATAAAAGCTTCGTTTGACGAATGGTTTACACCATTAGAAATCTCTATTCAGGCTCTTTCATTTGAGTTGCATAAATAAAGTGTACCTTGGTACACTCTTACACTCAATTCTCACAGTTTTTAAGTAGCTAAAAACATTGTTTAGGGCCTCAAAAACGTGCTGCAAAAAGATGACCTTCAAACATTATAAAATGTTGCAGAAATGCACTGGTTTTTTGTTGTTTTAGACCATCCAAATGACTTCGCGCACACCGATTTGAAAATGTACACCCATATTTAGCATGTGCAACAATGCCATAAGGTAGTGCATGCACCGTGCACCTATAACCAGTGTGGATCTTTTCTCTACCGCACCAATATCTGGTGCACACTACTTTTGTACCGTGCGTCAATATCTATTGGGCACAAATTTTGTTTCATGCACTAATGCTTATTGCGTGCAATTTTAATGTCACATGATAATATTTCATGTGCATTCCACCCTCTGCACCACACAATGCCAAGGTTTAGTGCGCCCACACTGAGCACTAGTACTCCTCGCGCACCATTAATTAAACCTTCACGCTGCATGAATTTTCAACATGCACGCGTTGCATACTGATATTGCACATGCACCAACAAATTTCCTCTGTGCTCTGCCAATACTCAGTGCGCACATTGCACGCACCAATATTATGCATGCGCCACCCAATCCACACTGTGCAGTGCTAAAATTTTGTGTGCATACCGCATACCATACTTTTTTTTCCACGTTGCACCAGCTTGCATCGAACAATGCCAATTTTAGTGCACGCACCATTCTTTTTCCTCGCATCACAAGATTGTATCGCGCAACACCAAATTTTAGTGTGCACCCTTATTTTTTCACACATCCTAGCTTGCACTTCGCATCACTAAATTTTAGTGTGCGCAACCTCAAATCTCCACACATCACCAGCTTGCACCCCGCAACACCAAAGTTTAGTGCGCACACTACACACCCTTATTTCCATACATCATATGCTTTTCACCACGCAGTGCCAAATTTTATCACGCACACATTTGCATCCTTATTTTCCATACATCACATGCTTTGCACCGCGCAAACCCAAATTTTAGCGCGCACACCTGTGCACCCTTATTTTTCGGTGCATCACTTCCTCATGAATTCCACTATAGAAATTGGAGCTTTTGCTCAATTTTCACCCAATTTCTACCATGGACATTCTGCAACCATGAAATTTATTCAATTTCACTCTGATAACACAAATTCAACCTTTGCAACAATAAAGTGTTGTTGATTGACATTCCTGGGACGTGTTTTTCCAAAACTCATTCACAAATTGAGAATTTAAATCAACTAATCTCGCTCAATCTATCATGGTTTCCCTATAACTTCTAATTCAACCAATTCTAGGTATTAATTTGCTAAGATAGATATTAAAATTAAGAACATTTCATCACTTGGCCAAATTTCCCAAATTCCCCACGAATTTAACAACAAAAATTGGGGGTTTTGCCCAATTCCACTCAATTGCTTCTGATTTCTCCATGGACACACTGTAACTTGAAATTATGCCACTTTGAAATCAACTTTTTGTGGAATTTCGCTTCACATTATTCTAACTCGACCCATACAGGCTTAGTGTTGAAAACTGGAGCTATGATACCACATTGTAGCATCCCTAGCCACCTGTTGGCTATGACACTTAAATTTCAAACTCTAATACGAATTTAAATTATAAAAATACTTTGCAAATGCACAGATTTATACAAAATAATAACATAAATATGTATGCAACGAACATGGGAAAAACCCATGAAACAAAATGCATAAATATTAACACAGCACATGAATTAACACAAATTGACACTTATCTTTGATTGAAATAACACCAACTGCGTGCATACCTTCCACGTTCCTCTCAGTGTTAGACCACACTTCTCATAGCTCTCAGGAGTGGGTCACCCCCGAGTTGGGGCTAAAATCCACCTAGGTAAAGGAATTCCTAACGAAGCTAATGTATCTCAGGCAAGAGGAAAACTCAGTCATATGTGCCAACTCAAACTAATAGCCTACAGTCCCTCATTCCCCACATTCTTGTCTCACCCCAGGAAGTGTGCCCCTTCTCTGCTCAATAGTCCCTCAGTTGCCCCACTTCCTTTCTAGGGCTTTAGCAACAGGTCAGAAAGGAAGTCTCAGAGCCCTGTAGCTGCAGTTTGGCACCTTCGGGAAATAAATTCCCAACAATTTTCTCACCTAGAGAGAATTTCCCATAGGTACAGTGAAAGTAATAGGAAGGTACAGAGGATAGTTGAATGAGTGAGTGAATGATGATGGAATGATGGAAAATTAACTAAGTCCAAACTATATGTATGCATGTTCCCAACTTGACACTTGTCATGTTGAGAACTACCTTGGCCCACTTGTCCCCATCCTTAGAACTTAGGATAAAATAATTATCCATACTTTATACTTTAAGGAATATTAATATAATATTCATTTTAGCTTAATCTCCCAGCTTAGCCCCTTATCCTTAACTTTTATCCCCCTTTCCCTGTCTAGTAGAGTTTAGCCTCCCATACTCTTTTACATGGTTGGTTTATAGAAGTGATGTGTTTTTCATTAATATTTGTGTGTGATTTACATTTAAAATACAAACATATTGTCATTTTTATATCCAGGTTCGCCGACCTCAAAAACATGAACATATACACAAAGGCTCTATGGCCTCAAGATCGCACACTCAAGTTGTTGTGCACGGTATCCTAGGATCTGTGTATGATCCGGATTTAGGAGCGAAACAAATTGATTAAAAGACTGAATACAATAAACACATAGATATGAAGAACAACACAGATATTCAGTGAAAAATATCTTATATTGAATAAATGAAATAGGTTGAAACTGTAAAACTACAGAACTGAAACACTTGCTCGAATGGTGGTATTTATCTCTGAGAACATATGTGGCTTCTAAGTGCATCCATCTGAGAAGAATGATTACAATGAGGCTCCAGAGGCCCTTTTAATATTATTCATGAATGTCAAAACCCTAGACATCCAAAAAATTAACCCCAGGAGGTGAAACGTCAAAAGTCATGTGGGCCCCTATGGGTAAGTTGGTACCTCAACTTCTCAGGTTCATAAATTTTGCATATGACCTTCGTTTTAGGTGTGTGATGGCCCATTGGAAAGGCATTTTAGAGAACTACACATTATGTCATCAAACCCTGACTTCGTCTATAGTTTGACTGTGGAAAGCCAAAAAAACATTATTTAGGCATCCAAAACAGCCCTGGAAGTACAGCAAGATGTGATGACATGAAAACATACAAAATAAGCCAGTTGGATTAGGTGAGAAGCCACCACTATCCACCTATGTAGGGCTTCAGAAAACCCCATAAGTGTAGAACCCACAATTACAAAGAAGTACAGAAGAACGTGTTGAACTAAAAATTGACAAGAGGAGCCAGTTAGAATAGGTGGGTGGCCACCAATATCCACCTAGATCCTCCCCCCTTAGGAAGCAATGGTATCCATTGCGTTGAGTTCCCCCATCAGGTGAGGAAACTTCTGTTGGATTTGGCCCTGGGTGAGCCACTTTCCTTAGTGTAGGAGTTGTCCTGCCTTGACAACCCGATAAATATGAATCATTTTTTGGCGAGTTCCCTTGACCTTTGTGTCCACTATCTAATCAATGGATGTCTATTCCATGAAATCAGGGTTGATCTCTATTGGTTTCAGTTGTTCTGCGATCTATGAGGTGTCCAATAATGGTAGACAATATGGTTGAAGGAGGTCCACATTGAACATTGGGTGCAAGCCAAGGAATGGTGGAGTCTTGAGCTCAAAAGCATTGTTACCCATAGCCTTGGTGATGGTGTAAGGTCCATAGCGAAGTGAGTGAAGCTTCCGATGGGGCCCTGTAAGACGCTCCTTCTGCAAGTGTAACCAGACTTTGTCTCCAACCTGAAACTGGTGAGGTACAATGTGTTGATCATGGCGCTGCTTGTACTTAGCATTGGATTTCTTCAAAATCTCCTGGACCTGTTGGTAGATGTGTTGAATCTTCTCAATGAATCTGGTGGCTTTGCCAGTCTCAGACTGAACATGGGAAGATTCAGTCTGTGTGGTTTCCAGAGGTAGTGCAACATCAATGGGACCCAAGGGGTGGAATCCCAATCCCACCTGGAATGGGCTATGGTCAGTGGAGCTATGGAGAGCTCTGTTGTAACTTTGTTGAACATAGAGGAGACTCTCATCCCATATACACGGATGTTTAGAGTTGTACATGCGCAGGATGTGCACAATAATCTGATTAACAACCTTTGTTTGGTCATTTGTTTGGGGGTGGAAAGCGGTGGATTTAGTGAGCTTGGTGTCCAATAGTGACTAGAGACTCGACCAAAATGTGTTGAGGAGCCTGTTGTCCCAGCCGGAGATGATGGCCTGTGGTATCCCAAAATAGACCCACACTCGTTCGAAGAAGAGATTGGAAGTATATGTTTTTGTGATGTTCTTCTTGTAGGCTGTGAGGATGTCCATCTTCGAAAATTGATCAAGGACCACAAATATACAATCATTGCCTTGCTTGGTGGATGGAAGGATAGACCTGTAATCCATCAAGATGGATTCCCAAGGCTTCTTAGGAGTAGGAAGAGGGGTGTATAAGCCTTGCTTCTTGATGTTTGGCTTGGAAATGGCACAAGTAGTGAAAGATATGATATACTTGTCGACGTCCTGTAGAAGTTTTGGCCAATAAAAATGTTTCTTGAGAACAGCCACAGTTTTCTCAACGCCAAAATGTCTTGCCACTCGACTGTAGTGGGCTTCCCAAATCATCTTTGCACACTCTCTTACAGGAACACAGAGATGGCCCAGATGGCATAACAACCTGTCCTGAATGTGAAAATTGGTGACAGTCACGCATGTACCCAAGAGTTGATAGGTAGTGATGAAGTCCGGATCTTGCTGATAAAGTTGGGGCCACTCAAATGCCTCATGTCCATGGGAATGGAGCACATCGATGAGTGCAGATATGGGAGGTCAACTAAGGCAGTCAGTGACACGATTTTTGCTCCCTGTCTTATACTTGAAGTTGAGATGGAACTGGTGCAAGTAGGTGGACCACTTTTGATGGCGGTCGTTCTGCAACTTCCCCCATGTCTGTATGAACTGTAGAGGCTTATGATCAGTGTGGATGATCGTCTCCTCTCCCAGAATACAATATTTCCATTGAAAATAGGCTTGTACAATGGAATACATTTCCATGTCATAGGTGATGTATTTACAAATAGTTTCTAAGAGTGTCTCACTATGGTATGCCATCGGATGACTATGTTGAGTGAGAACTATGCCTACAACATAATCAGATGCATCAGTCTCAATCTCGTTCGGTTGTTGCAGATCAGGCAAGGAGAGTACTAGAGTTGAACATAAGCGATGTTTTAGATCATCAAATGTCCGTTGGTGTTCCTTCCCCCGCATGAACTTTTCCCTTCCACTGCCCTTGGTCACATGGCTGAGGGCCCATGAAATATGGGAGAATCCCAACACGATTCGTTGGTAGAAATTGGCCAGTCCCAAGAATCTCTGAAGCTCGGTTAGTGTGGTCGAGGTTGGCCAGTCACAGATGAATTTGATCTTAGCAGGATCGACATTGGACCCGGTTCATGCCAAAGGAAAAATTTTCCAAGTTGGCATATAGCTTGTGCTGTCGTAGAATGCTCAAAACCTGTTAAATATGTCGCATGTGCTCTTCCCAAGTTTTGTTGAAGATGAGGATGTCATCCAAATATACCACCACAAATGAGTTGGTGAAGGGTCACAATACATCATCCATCAACCTCATGAAAGTGGTTGGTGCATTTGTTATGCCAAAGGGCATGAACAACCATTCGAAGAGACCTTCTTTAGATTTGAAAGTTGTCTTCCAGACATCAGTTGGTTCGATGGGAACTTGGTGGTAGCTAGACTTTAGGTCAATATTTTTGAAGAACTTTTCCCCCTTGAGTTGGTCAAGAAGGTCATCAGTCCTGGGAATGGGGTATCGGTTTCTGACTGTGATTTTGTTTAATTATCTGTAATCAATGCAGAGTCATCGAGTCCCATCCTTCTTCTACACTAGTACAATCGGGCTTCCGCAAGGGGAGGCGTTAGGTCTGATGTGTCCATTTTGAAAAATCTCTTAGATCTGATGCTTGATTTTGTCATTTTCCATCAGCGAGCGAAAATAGACTGGTGCATTAGGCAGAGGTACACTGGGGTTTAGATCAATTGGATGCTTGAATTGGCAGTGTGTCGGTACCCCGATGGGTGAGGGGAAGATTTCTCTATACTCTTCCATGATCCCTTTCACTTGCTTTTGTTGCAAAGAGAGGCTCTGTGTAGAGGCCATGGATTTGGCAGCAACCTTCTGCTTACTGTGAGCACGGATCACAAAGAAGATGAACTTCTTGGTCTGTGAAATGACCTTACTACATTTCTTAGCATAGATTAAAGAAATAGTGGTAGGCGGCGCTACCTCTGGTATCTTGTACAATTGTCTACAAAAAGTAATAATAACACTGTGGGGTCTATACTCATACACAACATGACGCTTCCACAAATATGGTTGTCCTAAAATAACATCACAAACTTCAAGGGGAGAAATATCACACAATACCTCATATTTGAAGGGCTTGATTTCGTATGGAAGATGACACTGTTGGCTGACACAAAGATGTCATCCTTGGAAAAGCTAGCCGATGGTGTAGGTTTGCGAGTGTGGTGTTTTCGACAGGTCCAGCTGCTTGATGACCTCTATTGAGATCATGTTCTTGTAATTGTTTCTATCAACAATGAAATGAAGTGGATCCCCCTTTAACCACATTTGTGAGTGAAAGAGGAGTTCCCCTTCCTCTGGTTTTTCTAGTTCGCTCGACTGGACTTTGGTGGTAGCGACAATGGCACTGGGTTCAGCATCGATAATCCACTTCCCTCCTTCTGGATTTGATTCGGAATCATAATCATCCTCTGACTCAGATGCCTTCAGCTCAACCACGAGTGACTGCTTGGAGTGGCATTCTTCAGTGTTGTTCCAAGGGCTTTTATGGTATTCACACAATTTTTGCGTGTCCTTTTTCATCTTCTAATTGCCCTTCTTGTGTTGCAGCTTGGACCGATTGTCCTAAGAGTGACCATCTTTTCTTTGTCCCTTTATATGTGGGTTGGGGCCACCTTTTCCTTGCTTTGACTGTGAGGAGTTTGCAGATCCAAACTCTAGCCTCTTCTACTTAAATTTATGTTTCATCTTGATAGCATATCTGTAAGTCATACCCAATGAGGTGATGTCCAAAAAATCCAATTCTATTTGAATGTGTCTATGAAAACAGTCATGGTATTTGAGCACCAGATGTCACTCAGAGTCTTTGATACCCAACTTTGTGTGCACGATATGTAAAATATTGGTGAAATGTGGTAGTGTCTGGTCCCTTTCTTGACGTAGGGTGGTCCATTTGGTGTAGTAGTCCTCGTAGCTTCCAACATGGTATTATTTTTCTTTAATGGCATCCTGGAAGGAATCCCATGTAGGGGAAATCACAAATATTGCAAATTTCTCTATGGCCCTTTGCTTAGAGTAAGTGTCCCACCAGTCCTTAACATGGGGGATGGCCTTGAGGAGTGAAAAAGTAATATTTTCCCTATTGGAAAAATTATGGACCGAAAAATACCCTTCGAGTAGATTCAACCATTTATCTATAGCGTCTACATCTATCAGTCCTTCAAATAATGGAATATCAAAATTTACCTGTACCTTGAAGGGGGTTGCATGGACGCTTGATGAAGATGCTTCTCCTGTGGGTATTTGCTGAAGGTTTTATGCAAAGTTGTCCATCATTTTGTTCCTTTGTCGCATAAGGGATTCCTCAAGAAACATTTTAAAATGATCTCCTACTCCATCATATTTCCTTTCATCTCCCATGGGTTGTTTTCGGGCTCGGCATGACCGATCTTGCAACGACTCGATTGGTTCAAGTCCCAACTTCTTATACCCAGATCTTATCGAGGACATGCACGAAGAAAAATAAATGAAGAGCATACCACTCTGATACCACTTATCCGGATTTAGGAGCAGAACAAACTGATTAACAGACCGAATACAATAAACACAGAGATATGAACAAAAACACAGATATCCAGTGAACAATATCTCCTATTGAATAAATGAAATAGGATGAAACTGTAAAATTGCAGAATTGAAACACTTACTCGAATGTTGGTATTTATCTCTGAGAACAGATGTGGTTGCTATGCACATCTATATGAGAAAAATGATTGCAATGAGGCTCTAGAGGCCTTTTTAATATTATTCATGAATTCCAAAACCCTAGACATCCAAAAACCTAACCCTAGGATGTGAAACACCAAAATTCATGTGGGCCCCTATGGGTAAGTTGGTACCTCAACTTCCCGAGGTCGTAACTTTTGCATACAACCTTCGTTTTAGGTGCATGATAGCCTATTGGAAAGTTCTTTTAGAGAAATACACATTACACCATTAAAATCTGACTCTATCTACAGTTGGACTGTGGAAAGCCAAAAAAGCATTGTTTAGGCCTCCAAAACTTCCTTGTAAGTACAGTAAGATGTGCTGACATGAAAACATACAGAATAAGCCATTTGGATTAGGTGACAAGCCACCAGTATCCACCTAGAATATGTGTAGGTCTTCAGACATCCCTAGAAGTGTAGAACCCACAATTACAAATAAGTACAGAAGAACGTGTTGAACTAAAAACTAACAAGAGGAGCCATTTGGAATAGGTGGGTGGCCACCAATATCCACCTGGATCAGTGTACTTCTTCTTTTAGTGTGCAACACATATGCGCATTATATTATGGAAGGCGCTTACAAAACTAATTCCAAGACTTGATACAAATATCTCACCAACTTATATACATCTGTACATTTATATTTGCATTTACAGTTGGGGTTCAGCCTAGGGTTATTACATATGGGCTCTCTTAAATTACGTTTGTGTTATAGTCATGGGTAACAGGTTCTAATGTTGTTACAGGTTATCATTTTGTTTAGTTTTTTCTTAGGGAGACAATTGTCAATCAACTAATATAAAAAAATTCAATATACAAGCAATTGTGATTAGTGGTCATAAATTCAAATTAAAAAAAAAAAAACAATATACAAATAATTTTGATCGGTAGTCTTGAGTTATGTTGTAGAATGTGTTATAAAGTTTTTATGGGTACTAGTTGATTTTAGTTTTTACTCTGTGAGACCATTGTCCATCGCCAATCAAAATTTCAATGTGCAGACAAGTGTTTATCATAGCGCAAAGAGTTGTGTGAATGAATTGTTTGGTTCTTAGAATTTTCCAATTAGTACTCATGACTTTGATTTTGATGTATTATGTAATCAATTCAATTGCACATCACATTGCTATGGGTTATAATGGATTCTAATGTGGTGGTTACTATAAGGCAATTTCACATACAATATTAACTGTAAGTTCAATTCTCGTTGATTCCAATTTTGTGTTATGTTCGGGATTTGTATCCATCCCATTTCAGTCTTTTGTTATAAGTTTTTGATTATCTAATTCTACATTTCTTACCGGAAGTGGGCTCCATATTCTAAATTTCCACTCTCTGAAGGCACAGATTAAAGGGATCATGCCAATGAATGTCGAGAGAAAAGGCACCATTGTTCTATATAGAATCTCTTCACTGCTTCTTGCCCAACATTTATACTTACGAAAATGGATGCAAATATTTTTGAGAAATTATCAATTTTGGTATGGATTTTGGAGTTGCATTGCACCTATGATAACCAAAACCAACCAATGTTTATTTAATGTACATATGTTTGACACTACGCTCTATAAATATCCTTTCAATGTTGGATTGCCTACCATCCTGCATCACATAAATTCATAATTGTTGGGGTTGTAGTTCTCTTCATTTTTTATTAGTCACTTGTTAATTTTTTTCTAACTGCAAGCACAACATTGATCACCCTCTTAGAATGTATAAAGAGAAATTCAACTGAATTATTTTTAGAAATCTTATAGAGTACAACATCTTCCACGCATTTTGATCATGTTTTCAACAATACTGTGGACTCTTTAATTGATTGGTTTGGGTTTTCTTGCTTCATTTCATTAGGCCCCAAGCATTCTAGCTTGCGTATTGGCTATTTGTCTCTTCATTCTATTATAAAGGTCATTTTCATACTCACAATTGTATTCTCCTTTTTCAAAATGTGCACGCATTGCCAAGTTCACCATGCTCAATCGATAAAATGGTCAATCTACATGCAAACACTAGAGATGCCTTATAATAGTCATATGGAAACCAAACTCTCTAGGGTTTTCAATACGTTATATAATGTTGCATGATGCTCCTTGCAAAGGGAAACCGAGAATAAATTATTTCCATGCACATAATTTTGAAGCGCTTCTTAAATTTCATCCACATAAGTTTGAAGTGCTTCATAAAGTAAAAAGATGTGAAAATTATATATAATTTTCTTACCTAGTGTCAAAGTAAGTGCAAAGATACATGGAATATGCCTTGCAATATAGAAAAATATATCTTGATGTGACACAACCAACCCCCTGACCCTCTCTTAGGCTAGTGGGATGTTAAAATTTCTCTTTTTGAATTCATCTCTTCTTTATCCTCTAAGATACATAACTGGATTCTACTCGTCGAGAGCTTTCCAACAACTATAACCATACCCAAATTCGATCATTGAATCTAAAGTTACAATCTTCTGAATTTTTCAGACTCTCATTGTCAAAATCCACCCTATTTCCATGTGGCATCCACATGACTTCCTAACACTCATACCATCAGATGTGGCACTAACATGGCACAGATGTGGAACTTTCCCTTAACTCACCTCGCATTGGTTCTGACTTCCACGAAACCTTTCATCGTCGTCATCGGGGTTTTACTCCTCAAGCATTCTAGGTCACCCCAACCAACAGTTCTCACAATGAATTCCATTGGCAAGTTCCTAGATCTGACGAATCTCGGTGTGCGATATCTAATGGCTCTGATCACGTTAGTGCCTCCAACTAGCATAGTTTTTAAAGTTCGTGCTCTCAAGCTTTGAAAGGTAGTATGGGTGGGACCTATTATCACTCTGTAACTTGCCCAAGGTTGTGGAGGCAGTAATAGAGGCAACATCAAAACCACTTCGAGTCTTGGATCTAGCCCTCCAAGACTCAGAGAGGGATCTCTCTATTTGATATGGATTTGTTTGAATAGATATTATGCTAGTTATGCATAACATGGGCTTGTTTATGGATTTAGTATGTTTGGGAGATCGAAAACTCATATTTTCATTGGGCCATGGGGTCTACCTTTCTGAAAATGAATCTATCTCGGATGTAAAGATTGTCACCACAGGGCAGGATAGAAAGACTGCTAGATAAAATTAAATTAAATGAAAGTGGAGGAGAGGAAAAGAAGAGAAAATCCACCAAGCAGAGGAGCAGGTAATAATTCTTATGCTCAACTTCAGAAGAAAACATGCAGACCATTAAAAGACCAGAAACAGAGTGCAAAAAACAAGTTTTGTTCATAATATTTATTTCAATGATTGGATCAGGGAAAACATCAAATGGATTAACAGAGAAAGAAAATAGTTACTCAGAGAAAAACATCACCAGGGAGTCTAACACAAGAATCATGTAGATACAATTCTAATTTCTGGAAAGTCATCAAGAAAATTACAATGTATCCTCTGTGGGGCATGAATCTCGAGCTCAATCATCGGCCCTTTTACATTAAACTCACATAAATAAATAGGAGAGATCCCCCAAAAAAAAATTTAAGTTGGATTCAACCGCCTTGGCCAAAAATAACAACAAATCCCCAAAAATCCTGAACTGTCTGCCATGAAAGACGGGCCGAATTTCTGCAAAAAATGGGTCCTCACAGACATTTTTTTCTCTTCAATGATGACACTTGGGAAAAAAATGAAGTAGGTTATTGTATATGGGCATGTACTGGACAAAAACCTCCTTTGGTTTTGCCAAATTTTCCTCCGGCTCGTCGTAACAGCTCCTGCAAAATCGAGACTATAACAGAAAAACCAAAAATCCGAAAAATGAGGCTGAAAGACAGCTTTGATTCTCCCAACTGGTGGCACCTGTGCAAAAACTGAGAGAGGTTTTTCAAAATTCGTTTTCGTTTTCCCGGAATCTGCTTCAGAAGAAGACTGGTCAAAACTAGAAAAACAATGGTTTTGTGAAAATGGGGGAGGGCAGTTTTGGAGAGGTAAGTGGTATTACGGACCCTTGCGGTTGTAAGTGGTATTGGGAGGAGGGGTCTGAAATCACCTAGAGGTGACAAGTGTCCCTCCCAATACCACTTTTCAGACCCCCCCCCCCTCCGTTAAAGTTCGAAAAGCATGGGGGGGTCCGCAATTTTTTATGTCCGTTGATTAGATTTTGGGGATGTGTGCATTTGAAGTTGTGGGAGGGTAGAAACTTAGGATAGTATTATTTTTTTATTTTTGTTTATTTTTGTTTTTTAATATTTGTTATACGTTGTATTTTATTTTGTTTGTTTTTTAATTTGTTTCGTTTTATTATATTTTTTATTGTTGTTTTCATTATTATTTATTAATGTTTTATTTAGTTTATTGTGTGTTTTAATTTAGTTTTTTATTGCTTTTATTTTATAATTTGGTTTTTATTATGTTTTAAGTTTAATTTTTATATGTTTTGTTTAATTAATATTATTTTAACATTTAACACTAACCTAAAATAACCTAAACACTAACTTAATTATTATCTAATTAATTAATTAATAATTAATCAATTGCTAACAATACTAACTTAGCTTATTGGTCTAATTACACTAACTTTATTAACCTTATTAATTTATTGTTCTTTTTGTTTATCCTAAGTTTGGTTTATGCATGGATGGGTGTCGGGATAATGGAGGATCATGTCATGAGGCAGGGGCGGTATGGTATTGTCGGTATGGTGGTAAGTTGGAAAGGTGGTAAGCAGTAAGTGGTCTGGAGCAGAGGAGGTCTGATGCAATGGATTGATGACACGTTGGGACAGGGCCCGCCGGAAAAAACCGCCTCATTTCGGACCCCCCCCCCCACCGTTAAAGGCAGAACAGTCAAGGGGGTCTGG
>JASDQU011245656.1:9114-33020 GCA_032191745.1 Picea mariana | reverse complement strand
TCAACTTTGACGCGTTTAATACATTATTAAATTAAATGTTATTAAAATTAATATTTAATACATTGATTATATTTAATATTTAATTATAATCACTATAATATAATATGATACAATAAATTTATTATTAAATAACAAATAAATATATAATATTTTATAAGTTTTTAGCATTAAATTAGTTTCAAGATACTTATTATCAAATTATTCAACTTTGACGCGTTTAATACATTATTAAATTAAATGTTATTAAAATTAATATTTAATACATTGATTATATTTAATATTTAATTATAATCACTATAATATAATATGATACAATAAATTTATTATTAAATAACAAATAAATATATAATATTTTATAAGTTTTTAGCATTAAATTAATGAAAATAATATTAATTTAAATTTAATGAAAAATATTATTAAATGAGAACATCCAGTTAATTGCARTTATCAACCATAATGTAATTTGAACCTTTTATTCATCAAGTTTTAGGAGAGTATGTGGAAAACACTAATTTTGGAGATACATTTCAAACCATACAATGATGTCTTCATTCAACATACCATGTAATCTCTTTGTACTACCATAAATCTTTTTGGTTGCAATGAAGATTTCTTCTTTAATCTCGTTGTAAAGAAATGTTGTCTTCATGTCCACAATTAATGTAAATTTAATTCTAAATGACATCAATGACATGGTTTCGTATTTACGTCGAAGACGTTTTTTAAGGGAGAGGTTCTTTGTCGATTTCGTCGTCTGTCCAGAACGAATGGAACAAAGCCATGTGTCAATATACTTTGAAATCACGTGTCAGCGTGTATATGGCTTGGAACGTTCGAGATTAGTGTAGAAGGGCTTGGAACGTTCCAGATTTCCATGGAAGTTCTTGGATAGCAACGACACCCACGACCCCAACCTTCTTCACATGCATCTTTGAAGGCGACAACGCCCTGGAGGCCTTGGCAGGGGATAGTGGAAAACTTGCAAAAGTTTTTATCACATAGAATCGAGATACCGAGAGTAGTAGGGTTTTTAGATACAGAGAATTGTGATTGATGGAAATGATGAGTGAGAATTTTGATCTATCTATCCGATCAGTGGCTCCCTTAAATGTCAAGTTGATTATGAACGAGGTAAGAAGATATGATGATTTATGTTCTCATTTATAACTATAAAGAGATGGCTTGTTTTGTTTATGCATACATTCATTCTACATTTTAATGTTGATATTGCCTATTTGATTTTTTTGTTAACAGTTCTCAGCTCGTATTTTATACTGTTGTTAGTGATCCAATTCCAAAATTCACTTGAATTAACACACTTCATATCTATTAATATATATAGTACTGAAACAATATATGAATACATTGGGATCCCTACCCTTTTTCACCTGCATTTCGGAAGGTGCCAACGCCCCGCAGTGGAGGCCATGACTGGAGATAGTGGAAAACCTCCAAAACTATCTCGAGTAGTAGGGTTTTTATCACAAAGAATTGAGCAATAGTGTTTTTATTACATATAATGTTCAAGATGTAAGTGACACTAAAGAAATCACTTTGCATCTACTTGTTAGCTGAGCCCTGCATCAATTGACGACCATTGTTCAATGTTTCAAAGGGAATTTCCAAGGTATTATGCCCTCAATTTAGCCCTTTCTGTTAAATTTAGTATCCAGAATTTTTTTTAACTCTTTTGTCTTCAAAGGATGAGATCTGAATGATGGGATTGTCATGGTTTTTACCCAACAATATGCTATTTCTAGTGTCTAGTATGATTCTTGTGTCTAGAATTTCGCCTCAAACCAAATAGGAGATATAGTTGGGCCCTATTTTTTGTCTTTGCTCCATCGATCCCCTTTCAATTGTATGTGGAACCATTGTAGTCCCATCATTCCAACACTTCATCGAATTGTATATAGTAACCACTTCAATCCCATTCTTCCCTGATTGCTTTCCATCAGAATTCACAATGTCGACTTCAATCACATTCTACCTTGTTTTCCTTCCTTCAGAATTCACATGGTGACTTTCAAGCTGAAGTTGTTGTTCTTGATTATCCTCTTCAAACAACTCTCTGCAATATTTTCTCAAAAGAATGACCATAAGATTAATTGACTCTCTGCAATCCATGAGCCTTCACATGAAACTGAAGAGCAAGTCTAGAACGGAGATGACCCTGGGGGAACCTCTGTTCTTTCCCGACGACATCCTCAAGTATTACATCAGATTATCGATGGGCACTCCTGCACATGATTTGTGGCTCGTCATGGACACGATAAATGATCTGGTGTGGGTGTACCTGCACAAAAAATGATAAAAGTGATTATAACGAGAACAACGGTGTCTTAAGCAAGCACTTTTATCGAAAAAGGTCATCCTCTGCATTAATCCACGAGCCTTCACATGAATGAAGATCACTCTGGGGGAGCCTATGTTCTTTCTCGACGACATCCTCGAGTATTACATCAGAGTATCGATGGGCACTCCTACACAGAATTTGTGGCTTGTCATGGACACAAAAAGCAATCTGGTGTGGGTACCCTGCACCAGAAATTATAAAAGTGATTATAGCGAGAGAAACAACGTCTTAAGCAAGAAATTTTATCGAGAAAGGTCATCCTTTGCTGTGCGTGTAAAGTGTTATGATTGAAAGTGCAAATACCTATTAGAGAGTGAGCGCATAAACATGTAGAAGCGCTGACAAAATTTTCCAGAGTATTCAATCTCGCATGGCACCGGAAACACGACCGTGCGTCTACTGAGTGAGACCTTGACTTTTCTTTGTTGAAGGGCATCCAAGATTTTACGAACAACTTGAGATACCATGTGGTTCCCAACAAGAGGTTGTCCTGGCCAATCTTGGGCCTCTTCTGGCAAGTATAAGACTCCACACTCTCCTCTATAGCCAATCGTTGGTGGTGACCGATAGTAAACCCTTCACTGTCAATCATGTGGGCGTAACGATTCTGGGTGCTTTTACTGATAGAGTGATAGTAGTTCACTAGATTGTTTGTCCCTTCCCGATCTCCTCACATCATCATCATCAATTGTAGAGGATTTATTAAGGCAAAATAAGCAGCACAGATAATAAAGATCATGAAGGTGTAATAGTAGGCCAAAAATTAATGAAGTATCTTAGTATTCTTTACTTTTTAGTTCCGTCTCTTTCTGGTTCTTCTAATCATCAACTTCTTGCTATTCATATCAACGAGAGAATACATCTCCAAGAAGGAAGCACTGAATGCCTTATCTATACTCTTCTACAACAAGAGATCCACCAAGTTTGTTGTCTAAATGAAACTATTAGAGATCCACCAAGTTTGTTGTCTAAATGAAACAACTAGAATCTATGAGATAATATCAATGAATGAATCTTAATTATCTTTTGTTTCTTGATTTTCAAAGACCATAATTACACACTCCAATTTCTTTTATTTTTCTATGTAATGCCATGTAAAATCCTTGAAAGCATTGTGCCATGTTTCTACAAAAAACATTGCAATCCAATGGGAGACGGATTAGTGGAAAACAAACTGAGGCATGGAGAGAACAAGTAGCGCCATGAAAACCCATGCCTTGTCTGTGAAAAAAAGCTTTGCAATCCAATGAAAGGTGGATTAATAGAAAATGAACCAATACGTAGAGAGAACCAACAACCCTATGAATGCATGGATTGGTATGAGTGTAATCATGAAATAGCGGGTGAATTAAGGGAGTAAATTATTTACACTATGACTATGACCAATGAACATATGTTCTGTCAACTCGAGTCAACTCTTACATGGTTGTTGCATATAAGTAATAAAAAATTAAAATTCCAAATCACAATGATTATAAAAGTAGAAAATAATGGAGTGTTTTTTAATAAGATAATAAACTTTTATTTTCTAATAAAAAATATTAATATGATTGACTTGTAAAAAATACACGGTTTGAAATTGTTTTATTTGTCTTTTCAAAGTTTAGTGTAAAGATCTAAATTCAATTTGTCATATCAAAGTTTAGAGTAAAGATCCAATTTCATGAGTAGGATGTTCATTGGTTTCGTTCCAGATTTATGCTAGTATTGCAGGATTTAATAGAGGAACATTGTCTATGCCTTCTCGGCTGCGTCATTATTATGGTGGTAGATTTGCATATTGCCTTGACTCTCAGAATAAGAGCAGTAAGATATTTCTTGTCAAGGAGTAAGATATTGCTTGGTGACAAGGCGGTCCTGAAAGATATTTCTTTGACTTACACTCCCTTTTTGATCAACCCCGTAGTACATTTGATTTACTCTAAAAACTATTACGTTGGTCTCGAAGGGGTGAGTATTGATGGAAAATGCTTCACACCGCTCTCCATTTGAAATTTGATAGCGGAGGCAATGGTGGAACCATAATAGATTTGAAATCTTCGATCAATTCCTTTCCTTTCAGTGATGATGTTGAAGGGTGAATATGATTATTTTGGGTTTTTTGGACCAGCTTAGTTTGGATCTAATATAAAATAATTTCCCAATTTTCAATCATAATTTCCCAACTTTCAATCATTCCTATAGGGATAAGAATCATGAATAATTTCCTAACTTTCAATCATGTGTATAGGGATAGTAATCAAGAGGCAGACCGCCTCTTCAAAGCTGGATTGACATTGGACAAAGGTACGTGAAATATATTTGAAAAGGTCCCAGATGTCTTTTCAAGATGTTTTTACAACTCTTTCAGTTTGTTTTTACAACTCTTTGCTCCCAATCTGAATAAACTAAATCCAAATTTGAATACCCGTGATGTTTTCTGGTATAGTTTTGTAATCAAATTGTGAAGGTTTATAGTTTACTCATTTTTTTTTTTTTTTCGGCGTTTCCTTTCCCCCGCTTCGGGGGTATGCTAGTTACATCATGATTAGGGTCGCGAGTAAGTAAACTAAATTGCCAAGAAACGAGAGTAAAACAAGCTCGTGTAAACCGCCACGATTGTGAGTTAAAACTTAACGAACTCTCGACCACGGTTGGGTTAGGGCAAGGGTCAGAGCAGAGACAGAGAGCGGCTATATATGCGTATCGTGATGGGCCATGAAGATTGATAAACTTGATCTTATCTGAGCGGTCGCCCTGTTCGTGGCCTCTGTGTGGGGAAAGGGTTTGACGAAATAGTGCAGCCATGTTGCTGCCGCTACTTATGGCGGCCATGGTAGCAGGGCTTGCTTCTGTCTGAAAACCTATCTCTCCCTACAGATGTGTCTCCCACGGGGATTTAAAGCCGCTATGACGACTGCCCGCGAGTTGAGCCCTTGTATATCTGGGCAATGCTGCATCTGCGGGCTCACCCACTTTTCCAAATTCAAAACTGAAAGTTTTGTTTTTTCTCTGTAGAAATATTTTGTCCATATTGTATGTTTTAGATTCATGGTTATTTTGGCTTTGTCTGCAGGAGCTTTTACCGAGCGGTTTCCTCCAAATTTGAGTCTTTCAAGCACTTGGTATTCAAGAATGACACCTGTTTCTTCTCCAAAAGGTGATTCGGGTGATCTTTTGACTGTCATTGCTATGTACCTAGCGCGCACTGCGCGAATAATATTGAAGAACTATAAAAAGATTTACGGCTTAGGAGTTGATTAATGCCTGCAATATCAAGTTCAAAGATAGTATCTTAAATAGCCCTCCTGCTGGTATTTATTTCGGTGGGAAAAACATGGATTTCAGGAAGTCTAGAGGGCTCTTGCCATAATAAAGGGGGTCTCTAATATCTTGATAAAATGACTGTTATGGATCAAATGCTATTTTCTTCCTTCTGGTTGCCTTGAAATTCTTGTCTTATTTTTCCTATTCTGTAAGATTTCATTTTAACTTTTGGTAGTGTAACGTGAAACCCAGATATTCGTATTAGGAGAAAGTTATAGAAATTCAATAATAAATTTATGTTATAAGAACTTGCATGTCAGGCGGAGGGTGACATACGCCATATATAAGATGAATATATGATGAATCTTATCAACAAGAACGCCATTGAGAGCACAAGGAGATAAATATTAAACCAAAGTCAAAGTCCTCATGAGAATGAGGACATAACATTCATGAGGACATAATATCAAATATCAAAAACTGTCATAGTCCCCAAACTTTCCAAGGAGAACGCTGAATGATATGAAATAATGCATGTTTATATAAACGGTCTTTGCAATATATGGTTGTTTGCATGCATTATATAGTTGTTATTTCTGAATCAGTTTCTACATAAGATTGTTATTAACTGGAAATCATGAATGCTCAAACGATCGTTGATGCTTGTGACATGGATTTGCTCCTCTTTATTGAGCTTCTTCTTACCAAAATTAACAAATGCCGTGTGCTCCTCTCTATTGAGTTACGAATGGTATCACTACTTCTGTCTAAAACAAACCAGAGCACTGCCAGATAATTTGAATTTGTTTAACGTTGTTGCAATGTATATCACTGCAACTTTTTTGTTCACTGTAGTACATCGCAGACCCAAATTGCTTCACTTGTTTGTCAGCTTGAGGTAAATAATGGATGGCATGAATTGAGTTTAGTGGAATGAGATTAAACGCACAAGACCAAAGAAATAGTTTCTGCAATTATTTTGAAGTGATTGCCACAGGAATCCATTATATAGTAATGCATGAATCAGCAACCTACTCCTTTTTTCTTGACCAACGCCACCGTCATAATAGAACTTGAAAGGCACTTTTTACATACGAAATCATTTATTTTCATCAAACGCTTCATGTACTCTAATATTTCCACATAAGATTGATCAACTTTGTGTGGGTTCTCCACTGGGAAACAAAATCTGCTTTTGCTATAGATACAGAGGGTCACAGAATTGGAAGTGACTATTGACCTGGGTTTTTCCTTTTGAACAATTTTACTCTTGGAAAGAATTGGAAAATGGTTGCAAAGACCAAACCTAACAAACTTAGTTTCTTTCTTTGCGCTAGATTCCTCTGTCCAACTCTATACCTGCTTTGGATAAGCCGTCAACTGTTTGGTTTATGTCCATGTAGACACGTGGAGAGAAAACATGAGTGAGGTCTGTTTGGTTTATGTCATGTAGACACGTGGAAAGAAAATATGAGTGAAGTCTGAGTAGGAAGACAAAACATGAAGAAACAAACACTGTAGCATAAAGTTTCACAAGGTTGCCTCTTGTTTCATTCACCGGTTGCCTCTTGTTTCATTCACTGAATTTTCTCGAGCCAGTTTTAGTAACAATTTTAGCACCATCGAGTTATTTGTTTCTGCACTTATTCCTGATTTGAATGAAACATTGTGACTTGGAGAAAGGAGGGCTTCCTTGAGAAGCACGATTTAAGAAAGCCCATGGAAATTTATTAATTACAACTTCAACTTATTGTTTTATAGAATGCTTTTCCTAGAACTAAGGATGGATAGATAGAATACAAGCGGTTGGACAACACATTTGGGAGGTAGGGTCCTTATTTTGAAACAATTTTGTGTTCTTGGCTAACCAAAATACCCAAGCAAGAATGCAAAAAATTATGTAGAATAACAACAATATAAACATGCAACATATACAGGAAAAACCCATAACATAAATTCATAATTACACATGGTCATTAAAACAAACACATAATAGACACTTATCTTTTGTAAATAGTACATCGACTCTTCCCAGCCTAAGACTTTCCTCTCAGCTTTAGACTTTGCTCACAGCAACATGTCACCCCCGAGATGGGACTAAACTCCACTTGGGAAAATGAATCCCTAAACCAGGCTAAGGTCTCCCAAACAACAAAAATGTGTCAACTCTAGTAGACAACCTACAGTCCCTCATTCTCCACATGCTTGTCCTAGCAGCTTGGCACCTTGGGAATCAATTCCCAGTAGTTCTCTCACTAGGAGAGAATGCTCATGAGCTTGACAACCTGCTTCTTCAATAACTAGTTGGCCACAACTCCAAGGCTTCCCATTGTACACAGTAATGGAACAATGAGTGAATGAATGGGATAAATGAGCTAAATTGCCCAATTATATGTGCATGTTCCCAAATTGACACTTGTCATGTTGGGAACTACATGGACCCCCCACATGAATCCCTAAACTAGGCTAAGGTCTCTCAAAAAACAAAAAAGTTCAAACTCAGGTGTCAACTCCCTCATTCTCCACATGCTTGTCCCAACAACGTGGCACCTTGGGAATCAATTCCCAATAGTTCTCTCACCAGGAGAGAATGCTCACGAGCTTGACAACCCGCTTCTTCAATAACTGGTTGCCCACATCCAAGGCTTCCCATTATATGCAGTAATGGAATAATGCGTGAATGAATGGGATAAATGAACTAAATTGCCCAATTATATGTGCATGTTCCCAACTTGACACTTGTCATGTTGGGAACTACATGGACCCACCCCCCACATGGACCCACCACATGGTGATACGTTCCCCCTTAGAAACTTATGATAAAATCAATATTGCATACTTTAGACTTTATGAATATTAGTAAAATATTTCTTTGGGCTTAAGGCCCCTTAGCTTAGCCCCTTTCCTAGACTCTTATCCCCCCTTTCCCATTCTAGTGGAGTTTAGCCCCCCGATTCTCTTTTGTCTAGTTTATTTGCAACAATGATGCGTTTTCATTAAAATCTGAGTGTGATTACATTTTGTAAAGTTAGGCTCACTAGCCTTTTAACATCTAGGCTTTCTAGCCTAATAGCCACACAAACACTATGGCCTCAAAATACATATATACAAAGGCACTCTGACCCAAAATGTCCTTGCTCACCAACCTATATGTGTTGAAATATTGTAACGTCGAAGAATATTCTAATTATATTTGAGTTATTATCTTATAGATCAAATCCCCTTTTATGGATTGATCATGTTGGGTCTTGTATAAGACCAAATCCTCTTTTGTGGATTGGTGAAACCATATTTATATGGTGGTGTTTGTAAAGTCGGCCCCTAGGGTTTAATAAAGTGGTTTTAAGCATTATTGGAAGAAGTTGGCCCTACTTGGTGAAGAGACATAACCCTAGCGCCTCCTTAGCTAGTATTTATAAGTGAGGAGGATGCCTCACTTATACACACTCACTCACACTTCTAGTGCGCATATTTTGAAGGAAGTTGCWSTTGCAAGAAGAAGAAGAGAGGCACATGCTCAGTCCTAGTTTATTCTTGGTGGTTTGGTCTTAAGTCTTGGCATTGTATTGACAATCTATTATTGGGGAAGTTTTTGCGGAGTTTTCTCCCCCATGAGGGTTTCCCAGGATATAATGCTCTGTACCTTGTGATTGTGTTTCTTTCCGTGATCCTACTTATGTTGTTGTTTTGGAAATGCTTTTGTAAATTGAAAAGAACCTAATAACACCACTAAAAATTTAACATGGTATCAAAGCTTGATTGAATAGAGCACCTTTCATTGGGTATCCAAAAACGTCACTGTTGCCGTACAAGAAAAGCAGGGCTTTTTATTGGAAGGGAATTTCTGACTAAAAACCATCTAGGGAAGTGCACCCTACCATAGTGCATCATTTGGTAGATTGAGCACACCTTTTTAGTGGTTGGAACCTCCAAAAAGTCAAACCCTAGTTTTGGTTGGTACAAGAAAAACCAGAAGACCAGGAAACCAAAACCAGTACCAGAAGTACTAGTTTAGATTTGCACGAATCAAGTTTGGGTAAAACTTGGAATTTTTGAAAACAGACAAGCTCCAACAAACTTGCCTCAGCCCGACGCATCTAGTCCCTGGATCAGAATTCAAAAATTTAAAGTTTGAGAAATTAGGGTTTCCTCATAAAACCTTAAGTTGCAGCACCAGTTGCAGTACAAGTTCCTTCATGCTAGTTGCAGCACCAGTTGCACTGTTAGTTCCTTCATGCCAGTTGCAACACCAGTTGCAGTGCCAACACCAATTGCAATACCAGTTGTAGTGGAAGTTTTTGTGAAGCGTTGAGACTGATTTTATTATCCCAGTATGACTTACCCTAGCAAATCTCCATCTAGCTTTAAGTTACAAATCTCCATCTAGCTTTAAGTTACACGTTGAAGCACCTTTGAAGTTTTAAAGGTTCGTTATTGCTTGCTGCTACTGCCGAATGGTGCCACTAYTTGCAGATGTTGTCAAAGGTATGTACTTACATATGTTTAAACGACATCATTATTTTAAAGGGTACTTGCAGGATCTTTTGTCTAAGCAACAATCATAGATCTAGAAGGATCTCAGATCCAACACATTCATAGGAACTATGCACTCCAGGTTTGATTAACTTGATATACCTCTTACTTGTTATGGAATTATTGTGATCTTATGAATATCCAAATTGCATTTTGATCTGTTGAAGTTATCATACTAACCAATAGTCAAAATTAAAGTCAAAGTATTAGATTGATTAAAGTTAAGATTATAGAGTTTATTCCCTAACTTAGATTTATGTCAAGATAACATATTGTATTAGTACAAATGACAGGTTGAAGAAAATACTTGTCATCTTGAGTGAAGGAGACTCGGAAGAAAATCAACAACACTCATTCTTGAGGACAAAGACCCCAGGTTCCAGGTTTGATTGATTAAGTTGATAAGATTCAAATTTGCATATGTCAAGTTTGATAACTTACAAGTAAACACTATAGTTGTGATACCAATCCTTGAAAAGTTTTATACTTGGTAGCATGTGAGCATTATAGAGAAAAATGCTTATTGTAATCATTTACCAGATATAACTAACATCTCCTCTAGGAAAAACTTCTTGTTTTGTTTCCATGTTACCATGGAGGAATGATTGATCACAACACTAGAAGAGTGTTTCTCTCATTTCCTATTATTGTATTTCTTACTTTTTGTTTTTTGTTTCAGGCAGGTCACATTTGATAGCTCTAAAGGAGCTACTTTGACGATTGTTCTTGTTATTGTTTTATTATTATTATAAAGAGTATTATTCTCATTTGTTGTTTCTCCCTTGTTGTCCTTGTTTCAGATAGGTCACAAGTGATAACCCATGGTTGCAGGAGATAACATATCAGATGAGACATGAAGCAAACTATTCAAGTTGTATACAGGACCGTATACATCCATGTACCAAAGAAGATGAAGAAGAAGCTACTTTTGAGATACAACATATCTCATATGAAGATTGATCGTAATGAGCAGAAGGCTCCAAATATGAATGAACATTAGAATTGGACAATGGATAATGAAGCCACCTTGACAGGAAACAAAATTCGGTTGAAGCCTGACTCAACTTTTCATATTAAGAATTGGTATTAAACACCAAGTATATCCTACATAAATTATGAAGTTTCTATAGACTCGGAAGAAATCAAGACTTAGAGTAAGCCTGATCTCATAAAGAAGAGACTGGAAGACAGATGCCATGATTTGAGGAGACTAGATCATAGCTTCAGAGACGTCTAGGAGACATGAAATCTCTTGGGAAGATTCCCTTGTTTCAGTAACATAGAAGGAAGCTAGTCAGAAGGACTGGGATATGGATTTTTTTACTTAAGACTAGAAATGAACTTAGTGGTGACTTCCAAGATTGATCTAACAGATCAAGCATGTTGCAGATAACAGTATAAAGATGTACAAATCCTGATTTGTGTTCGGAGGATTCTCCCAGCAAGAGGGAGAAGACTATGATGAGACACTTGCTCCAGTAATTGAATAAATAGTTCCTGTATTCATGAAGACAACCATAAAAACCATGATTCTGATATAGTATGAGATTCACGGGGAACAATCCCTGTATTTGAGATTGAGTTACCTCCATGAAAGAAGAAAAGCTACCTTCAACGTCAATTATTGAGACAC
Source organism: Picea mariana (assembly GCA_032191745.1). Taxonomy (NCBI): domain Eukaryota; kingdom Viridiplantae; phylum Streptophyta; class Pinopsida; order Pinales; family Pinaceae; genus Picea; species Picea mariana. The sequence goes on along the minus strand of JASDQU011245656.1, from coordinate 21,252 downwards.
TCTCAGTTTCAGATGACATTGTTGCCATGATAGAATAGAGGAACTACTCTTAGAGTTCAACAATTACAATGATTCTCATCTTTAGAGAATATGCAAGTGTAGAGTCTCAATCCCAGAGGAATAGTTGCAGAAAGAGCAAAGGACATACTCTCAAGCAGTGAGACAAATAGTGCTTTGCAGAAAGCACATAGAGCTAGCACATGATTGTGCAGATTGAGTTATAGCTGAACAAATGTACAAGATTGGTACAATGTGATGTGAAAATTTGGTTTGAAGTTGAATATGGAAAGACTCATGTCTGCATGTTGAAGAAATCTCTATACGGGTTAAAGCAAGCTCCTAGAGCTTGGTATGGCAGAATTAACAATTTCTTGATGAGCTTGGGCTTTACCAAGAGTAAAGCGCATTCTAACATTTACTTCAAGGATATGAATGATGATCCAGTGATACTTCTACTGTATGTGGATGACTTATTCTTAACAAGAGAAGAAAAGCTCATCACAGATTGTAAGAAGAAGCTCGCTGCATAATTTGAGATGAAAGACCTAGGCCTGATGCATTATTTCTTAGGTCTTGAAGTTTGGTAGAGCCCAAAGAAGATCTTACTTAACCAAGGGAAGTATGTAGTTGAAATACTGAAGAGGTTTGACATGCTAGAATGTAAAGCCATGAACATACCCATGGAAACAAAGTTGAAGCACCTAGTGGATACCTCGTCAAAATTGTTTGATGCTACTCTATATAGACAAATCATTGGTTCATTAATGTATCTGACGAATACGAGGCCATATCTATGTTTTGCTGTGAACACCTTGAGTCAGTATCTAGTAGATCCCAGACGTGTTCACCTTGTAGCTGCAAAACATGTGATGAGATACCTTAAGGGTACGTTGGATTATGGTCTCTTTAATACTGGAGATGATGACTTCAGACTGTATGGTTATAATGATTCAGATTGGGCTGGAATTGTTTTTAATAGAAAGAGAACTTTAGGATGTTGTTTAAGTCTGGGGTCAACCATGACATCATGGAAAAGCAGGAAGCAATCCAGTGTTGCTCTCAACACAACAAAAGGGAAATACATTGCAGAATGTTCCGCTAGTTGTGAAGCCATATGGCTTCGAAAGTTGTTGACATGTCTATTTGATCTGGAGATGGAAGCCACCATGCTTCTATGTGATAACCAGAGTTGCATAAAGATGACAGAGAACCCAATGTTCCATGATAAGTCGAAGTACATGGAAATCCGGTATCACTACATTCATGATATGGTGCAGAGGGGAGCTATAAAGCTCCAATATGTTGGCACAGATGAGCAGGTTGCGGATATGTTGACCAAGTCTATGTCTCGTGTATAGTTTGAGTACTTATGAGACAAGCTTGGTGTTGTTCGAAAGGACCTCCTTCGAAAGGGGGAGTGATGTTGATGATACTATGGTATCCTGACTAACAACAGGTAGCTCCATTAGGATTTTATATCCTAGGGGATTGATCATCCCTGAGCAGATCTCGAAGGTACGGTAAGGGCGATCTGTCAGATTACATGTTCATGTATATGCCAGCTGTGGTCAGTAGTGGTATATTTGTTAGGATTTTATATCCTAGGGAATATTTTGATTCCTGGGCAGATCCTGAAGGTCCGGTAAGGATGGTCTGTTAGAGTAACATGTGGTAGCTACATTAGGATTTTATGTCCTAGGGAATCTTTTGATTCCTAGGTAGATCCCAAAGGTCCGATAAGGACGGTCTGTCAGAGTACCAAAAAATGTTGTTGTTGCACTTGCCTCATTTTGTTGCCATATGCTGCTGATGTTGTCGTCTCAACCTCGTGCTAATGATGATGTTGTTTCAGCCTCATGCTAATGATGTTGTTGTCTCAGCCTCATGTTGTTGATGATGTTGTATCAGTGTCGTGTTGTTGATGATGGTGTACTAACCTCATGTTGGTGATATTGTTATTCTAGCTTCATGCTATTGATGATGCCACTTCAGCTTCATGCCGCTGATGATGACGATGATGCTACTTCAGGTTCGTGCTGATGAGGATGATGATGTTACTTCAGCTTCATGTTGTTGCTGATGATGATACTACCTTAATCTCATGCTAATGAGGATGAATATGTTATTTCAGTTTCATGCTACTGATGATGATGATGTTACTTTAGCCTCATGTCGATGAGGATGATGATGCTACTCCAAATCCATGCTGTGAACGATGATGTTATTGATGATGAGAAAAAATTCCAATGATTTGTAGATATGCCAATCAATGTTCCATATGCTGATGATGTTGCTGCCCTCTCTCTCTCTCTCTCCTGATGATGTTGTATTGGGTTATGTTAGTAGAATACCCTTATCGTTAAGGGGGAGTGTTGAAATATTGTAACTTCGAAGAATATTCTAATTATATTTGAGTTATTATATTATAGATCAAATCCCCTTTTATGGATTGATCATGTCGGGTCTTGTATAAGACCAAATCCCCTTTTGTGGATTGGTGAAACCATATTTATATGGTGGTGTTTGTAAAGTCGGCCCCTAGGGTTTAATAAAGTGGTTTTAACCACTATTGGAAGAATTCGGCCCTACTTGGTGAAGAGATATAACCCTAGCGCCTCCTCAGCTAGTATTTATAAGTGAGGACACCTCACTTATACACACTCACTCACACTTATAGTGCACATCTTTTGAAGGAAGCTACAGTTGCAAGAAGGAGAAGAGAGGTGCATGCTTAGTCCTAGTTTATTCTTGGTGGTTTGGTCTTAAGTCTTGGCATTGTATTGACAATCTATTATGGGGAAGTTTTTGCTGGGTTTTCTCCCCCATGAGGGTTTCCTAGGATAAAATGATGTGCACGTTGTGATTGTGTTTCTTTCAGTGATCCTACTTATGTTTTTGTTTTGGAAACACTCTAGTAAATTGAAAATAACCTAATAACAACACTAAAAACTTAACAATATGTACATTTACATTTACATTACAATTGGGGTTCTACCTAGGGGTATTACATTCTTCTCCCCCTTATTTATGCATTGTCTTCAGTGTATTATATACACACATACAATAAAAAATTCAAAAGTATTAAAAAAGATGCAGGTACTCTGCCCGCATAACATCCCCGTGCTCCCAATTTGCATCCTCAGGACCATACTAGGTCCATTGGACCTTTACTAGCCATATGGCTCGATTATGGAGTTGTTTGATCTTTTGATCCAATATGCAAACCGGTTGCACTTGAAAGTCGCCTTCTGGCTCCACCTGAATCACATTCCAATCAATGACATGATTAATATCGGGTACATAGTTTTTAAGCAAAGATACATGGAATACATTATGAATACACATCAATGCAGGTAGTGCAAGCATGTATGCAACATGACCAATCCTCTCTAGGATTTCAAACGACTCACAATAACGTGCTTCCATATTTGAACAATTTCTCAATTTCAAAGAACTTCTCTTGGCCTTTACTTTCAAGAACACATGGTCACCCACTTTAAATTCTCTGTGAGTTTTTCCTTTATCAACATAACTTTTCTTCTTGTCTTGGGTAGCCTTTAAATTCTGTTTTATTTTCACCATATGATTTTCCATTTCCCTAAGTAATTATGGCCCAACCACTACTCTGTCTACTGGGTTGTCCCAACTCACTTTTGTGTTGCACTTTCTACCATAAAGTGCCTCAAATGGACTCATCTTTAGAGATGTTTGATACCCATTGTTATAAACAAACTTAACCAAATGCAAATAATCTTCCCATTTTGATGGTTTATCCATCACACACATCCTTAGGATGTCTTCGATCACCAGGTGATTYTCTCTGTTTTTCCATCTGACTCTGGATGATAGGCTGTGCTAAAGTTCAAATTTGTCTCAAATCCTGTGAATAAACCTTTCAAAAAAGTTGATGYAAATTCAGGATCTTTGTTAGATACAATTGTCTTTGGTACACCATGCAACCTAGMAATTTCCCTCATATAAATATCAATAATGTTGGCTGCTTTGTCAGTGAGMTTTACTAGAATAAACTAGACAACTTTAGTAAGCTTATCCACCACTACCATGATGGAATCATGCAAACAACTTAGTGATGAAATCCATAGTTGTAACTTCCCATTTCCACTCAGGAATRAGAAATGACTGTAGMAAACCAACTGAGTGTCTATGCTCAACCTCGACTTTTTGACATTCCAAACACCTGACAATAAAATCAACCACTTCTTTCTTCATACCYGACCAATAATATTGTTTCTTGACAGCTACAATTGTCTTTTGGTATTCTAGGTGCCCAACATAAGGCACATTGTGCATTTATTTTAATATCAGATTTTTCAATTCCTGGAAATTTGTCACATAAACTYTGCCCCTATACATGATTTAATCCTCTTTTAGCTCAAAATATTCAATTTTATGCTGCAAAATACCTAGCTGTAATTTTGTCTTTATTTCAACATAGTGCTGATATGATTTTATAGCCTCTAAAATTTTGTCTTTCATGATTTTTACATGCTAATGGTTGTAACATGCATCTCATGCACTCTCCGGTTGAGTGCATCAACCATCTTGTTCTCTTTACCCTTGATATGCTTTATATCAAAGTCATACTCACTAAAGAGTTCTGACCATCTACTTTTCCTACCATTTAAAGTTGGTTGTCCAAACAAATATTTGGTCCATCCTCAACTCAAATATTTTCCCCATGAGGTAGTGCCTCCACATCTTCAAGGCATGCACTATGGCTACCAATTATAAATCATGAGTTCATAGCATACCACATGCCCATTTTAACTAAGGACTCCACTAGGCCCTTCTTTACATGCATCGATGCACACAAAAAAATCTTCATTAGGATCAACAATTCTCAAAATTGGTGCACTTGTCAATAAATATTTCAAGTGTTGAAAACTTCTTTCACAGTCATGGGTCCACTCAAATCTCACACCCTTCTTTTGGAAAGATGTGATTGAGTGTGCAATCTTTGAGAACCCTTCAATGAATCTTCTATAGTAGCCTGCAAGTCCCATGAATGATCTCACTTTCAAGACATTCCTTGGTGTTGGCCATCCTTCGATGGCTCTTATCTTTTCTAGATCCACTGCTATCTCTTCCTTTGAAATAATATGCCCCAAGTAATGTACCTGCCTCTGGTAGAATGAGCACTTGCCCAACTTTTCACATAAMTGATGTTCTCTCAATACTTGTAGCGCCAACTTCAAGTGCTTCTCATTCTCTTCTTCAGACTTTGAGTAGATAAAAATGTCATCCAAGAAGACAATGGMAAAATTATCCAAGTAATCTCTGAAAATACCATTCATTAAACACATGAAGACAACTTTTGCATTTGACAATCCAAATGACACCACTGTAAACTCATAATGTCCATAGCTCGTTCTGAAGGAAGTCTTGCCGATGTGTTCCTCTTTAATTCTTACCTGATGATACTCTGATCTGAATTCAATCTTGGAGAATATCTTTGCATCCTTTAGATGATCAAAGAGGTCATCAATGCTTGGCAAAGGATACTTGTTCTTCATAGTCACCTTATTCAACTGCCTGAAGTCAATGCAAAGCCTCAAGGTTCCATCATTTTTCTTCACAAATAATACTGGGGCATCCCAGGGGGACACACTTGGGCGTATACACGCTTTCTTCAAAATCTTATCAAGCTGCATTTGCAACTCATTCAACTCTGGTGTACTCATCCTGTAAGGAGTCTTGGATACTTGAGTTGCTCCAGGCATCATGTTGATGGAGAAATCAATATCTCTTTTGGGTGGAAACCCTAGTATTTCTTAAAATACATATTCAAATTCTTTTAAGATTGCACATTATTCAATATTTGACACTTTATCCTTAGGTGCCTCCTCCATATGTGTTGCAAATAATTGACATCCTTTCCTGAATCTTTTCTTCAACTGCAACACTGAAACTTCTCTGATAGTTATAGCCCTTGGAATACCCTGCACTGATTTCAAGTTTCCTTCTTCATCCTAGCAATTAAAATCTTTATTATAACAATCTAGGACAACATGATGCATGTCCAACCAATCCATACCAATTAGACAATAACATGAGCCCAAAGGTATGATATTCAAATATTCCCTTATTCTCAGTCTATTCATGTCCATTGGACATGCCTTAACCATCTCATTGATTTTTATTTTATCTCCTATAGCTAGTTGCACCAACCAAGGTTTCTCAAGCTTTATTTTTGGAAATTGAAATCTTTTCACCATCTTAAGATCTAGATAACTATGACTAGCTCCTGAATCAATTAAAATAGAAATGGGTTGGTTGTTGATCTTACCTTCCACTTCAATCATATGTGGCTAAAACTAATCTTTCTTGTTATCCATGGCTACGTAGATCCTAGGTACATTTTTTCCCATGTCCTCCACTGTATCAACTTGATGTACATTGTGAACAATGCTTACTTTTTCACCTCCGCGAGGACAATCTATGTACATATGATCTCCCTCACAACCCCAACATTTCATAGGCTATTGCCTTGGTCTTTGCTTCACTATTTCTGTCATTCTAGGTTTTTTAGAAGCTAGTTGTCCCTGAGTATTGCTTTTGAAGAATGGTGGCCTGGTCCTCTTCTTCCTCTGCTCCATCTTTCTTCTCTTCTTGTTTTCCCAAGACTTTTGGAAAGTTTGTTTTCCTCTATGCTGATCATAGATACATTTATCTCTCCTTACGGTTTCCTTCAATGTCTTGGGATCATCATACTATATCTTATTACTGATAAATGATGAAATCTCACTCAAGTACCTCTAAAGCTTATCCTGTTTATCCTTGATGAAAGCAACATATTTCAACAACTCTAAAAATCTCCTTTCATACTCATCTATGGTCATACTCCCATGCTTGAGTTCAAAGAACTCCTTCATTTTCTTATCATAATAACGTTTGGTTAAATATTTCTTTTGAAAATATCTCTTAAACTCCCTCCAAGTAATGTTCTTCTCATCAATGTGTTGCACTTGCACAAACTGGTCCCACCGCATTGATGCTTTTCCCTTGAGCTGGTAGATGACAATTCTCCCTTTTGCTTGTGAAGAATAATTATGTAACTGAAATTACTTCCTCATGCCCAACAACTAGATCTCCACATCCTCATCCTTCTTATGCTCACCATCAAAAGTATGAGGCTTGTTATTATTCATTTCTCCCTATAGCTCATCAACCCCATATCTCCTCTTATGCTTTCTAACAAGATATGGGCTTGAACTATTTTGTACTCTCCTAGCTAAATTCCTTGGAGAGTGATGGTGATGCATGTCAACACTTCTCATTTTTATTTTATCATCATGAGACATGTGACTCCTTGATTTGCTTGACTCGATCTCCTTATCCATCTTCTTCTCTATTCTGTCCAAGATCTGTAGAAAATTGATGTTGAAGTCATCTTTCTGCTCCTTGGATTCCATAAGTCTATCATTATCAACTTTATAACTTTGAACGTCCTTTTGCAAACTTTTTATGGTCTCCACCAAGTTCATGTTTTCTTCCTTTCCTTCTCCATGYCCATTTGAATTTGTTCCCTCATTACCAATATTGACATACATCCCTCTTACCTCATCTTCATAGCTGTAGGTTCTTTGTGCATCTTCCATGCTTTTGATTTYTGCATTGATCATGTTATSATCTAATTGCTGTTAATTCTGCAATAATGTGTAGACAACAAGATTTGTTAGACTAAATTGATCCATTCTATAAATACTATGCACAATTCTRCTCCATGAGTGTATCATAATTCCTTTCTTCCGATTCCTTTTAAATTTAACTACCCAATTCAAATTTCTGGGTGAATTTCTAGACTCCTCTGTCCAAKATGTTTCCAGTGACTGCTTCCTTGCTCAATTATGAGTTTTGAGCAGAAAATTATGGTAATTTGAATTTACCTAAAAACTCCTTCAACCAGGTACAAATTTTAATTGTGCTTATGCATCCTTACACTTTCTCCTTTGAAAATTTGTCAGGAGCTCAATTAGGTTCCTTCATGACCATATTTTGGACAATCTGTCCAAGTTTCACCTACATTTGGGTTCTAGGCTGCTAGATACAACATGCTGAAGTTTTAGGCCAATTGATATTTTTAGCCTTGAATGCTACAGGTTCCTTCTATGACCTCCTGTACATTCTTAAGTTCCCATATTTCTGTTTTGACTCCATGGATGTATTCTATGGCTCAAGATATTTCTATAGACTACTCATGTGCCCCAATCCGATTCCGAAGCAAGAAGTTATGGGCCTTAGAAGTTAATTGGGTCTCAAATTTACCCTGCACTATTTGGCTTGTAACTTCCTCATACTAGCTCTGTTTGAAGAACAATTTACACCGTTAGAGACCTCTCTTTGAGATCTGTTATTTTAGATGTTGAAACTTATGTCCTGGATGAACATAAAATTTTGTACAAAGTGGACTTGTAAAAAACGTCATTTAGGCCTCCTAAAATGGCCTACAAGTTGAACACCTGGAAGTCACTATAATTTTCCAGTTATTTCATCACTGGATTTTTTTTTTTGATCTGGATAACTAGGATGCCGATGTAACATCCTAATCTACCTGACACCCCTAGAAGGAAACCATGTCAAATATTGGTCCACCTGGCCTAGCCTCATCGACCCTTTTCCTTTATTTCTGTCTCTTTTATCCCTTACCTATACATGCACTCATATTATTTTGATTCTTCGGGCCCCACCGTCCTTGGTCGCCTACGTGGCACATTTGTATTGGTTTTGGGGATTCACTGGTCCCATCTCGCGCCCATTATTCATGCGCATGCGAAGTTGCATGCCATTTTAATCGGACTACGGAGGATTATGGGGCGTTAGTGGTGATTAACAGTCATCGTCACATCATGGGCCCCTTGACCTACCGACTGTTAATAGAGGGGAGAAGGGGCCACGAAACCCAACCATGGTTTAGGTCTTGGATATGTGGTATGCATTAGTGGATTGCGACCCCCCCTCCTAGGGTTAGCCTAACCAAACAGGAACACCCCCCCGCAACACGATTTCGCAGGCCCGACTCATGGTTTCATCCGATATGTGAGCACCCCACCATGGCACCAACTCACTTGCTACATTTTCTACCACTACCAATGTGTACCTTCCACCATGTCAATACATTCACCATTCTACCACGTCAGCTGACATGTGCCCCCCACGTCATTTTAACATCAACATACAAAAAAATTTGCAATTTTCCCAATTTTCTTATTTTTTCAAAACGCCCAAAAATGCCAAATTTCCAAATTATTCTAGTGACCACCATTGAAGCTCTATATTTAAGCTTGATACGAACTCTTTCAACGCTGTACATATAAATTCGACTGCTACTCTTAAAATTTGACGACTCGATGTCAAATTTCCTTTAATTTCATTACAGGAATTGGGGCATTTTTCCCATTTTCTCCCAATTTTATCATGGGCACCATGGCCACACTGYAAATTCCAAATTTGGCCACCTATAGGCCCRAATTCACCCCAATTAAAAATGGAAAATGATTCTTTTGAATTCATGGGCTCCCTTTGATCAAATTACATGTGAAATTTTCCAATTTCACTGCAATATTTTCCTCAAACATATTGCAGACATCTACTGAAAGTTAATTTCATGCGAATTTTCACTTCAATACACTGCTAATTTGACCAATTTAGTCTTAGTGTTGAAATTGGAGCATTGACACCACATTGTAACATCCCCAGCTCCGAGCTGGGCAATGCCACACAAAATTTCCAAACTCTGATACCGATTTAATTTAGTAAAACTCTATGTAAATGCACATAATTATGCAGAATAACAATAAATATAAACATGCAATATATACAGGAAAAATCCATAACATAAATTCATAATTATACACAGTTATTAAAACAATCACATAATAGACACTTATTTTTTGTAAATAGTACATCAATTGCATGCAAACCTCAGACTTTCCTCCCAGCCTTAGACTCTGCTGCTCATAACTCAACAACAGGTCACCCTCGAGTTGGGACTAAACTCCACCTGGGAAAAAGAATTCTAAACCAGGATAAGGTCTCTMAAACAACATAAAAATTCATACTTGGGTGCCAACTCTAGTAGACAACCTRCAGTCCCTCATTACCCACATGTCTGTCCCACCCCAGGAAGTGTGCCCCTTCTCTCCTCAACAATCCTTTGACTGCCCCACTTCCCTTCTGGGGCTTCAACAACAGGCTAAAAAGGAAGTCTCAGAGCCCTGTAGTTGCAGCTTSRCACCTTGGGAATCAATTCCAAGAAGTTCTCTCACCAGAAGAAAATGCTCACGGGCCTGATAACCCGCTTCTTCAATAGCTCACAGGCTTGACAACCCACCTCTTTAGCCCAATTCTCAGGTTACTGGTTGCCCACAACTCCAAGGATTCCCATTGTACATGTATAGGTGATGGAAACAATAGTGTACAGATGGTAGAAGAGATTAATGGAATAATGAATGAATGAATGGGATAAATGAACTAAATTTCCCAATTATATGTGTATGTTCTCAACTTGAAACTTGTCATGTTGGGAACTACATAGGCCCCTCGCATGGACCCACCACATGGTGATACGTTTCCTCTTATAGAATTAGGATAAAATGAATATCCCATACTTTATACTTTATACTTTAGGAATATTAATAAAGTATTCCTTTGGGCTTAAACCCTCTTAGCTTAGCCCCTTTCCTAGACTCTTATCCCCACTTTCCCATTCTAGTGGAGTTTATCCCCCCATATTCTTTTGTCTGGTTGGTCTACAACAATGATGCGTTTTCATTAAAATCTCTGTGTGATTATATTTTACAAAGTTAGGCTCACTATCCTTTTAACATCCAGGCTCTCTGACCTAATAACCACACATGAACTGTGGCCTCAAAATACATATATACAAAGGCACTTTGGCCCAAAATGTCTTGGATCACTAGCCTATATGTACATTTACATTTACATTACAATTGGGGTTTGGCCTAGGAGTATTACATGGAGAACTTTATACCTTCTAGTTTCCTTATTACCACACCAAGATATGAGAGCCTCCTCTATAGAATTCACATTCCAAGCATTTTTTAGGCTTATCAATCCTTCTACCAAGTTCCAAACCCCTTTAGTATATTGGAAAAACATAATAAGTGTAGTTTTGTTTCATTCTCTTGTTTACAGAGGCAACACCATCTAGGATTTGTTGAAATTCGTCTTCTACAAGATACCCCAAGTTAAAGCTTTGTTATTCAAAAGAAGACATATTAAGATTTTGGATTTTGCTAGACATTTGAGTTTCTAGACTTGTTTCTTCCACCAAACCTAAAGGTTCCCCCTTCCCTCCACAATGATAACTTTGTATCCATTGCTTGGCACATAGTCTCCAATGGGATTCAAAGACCAAATAATTTTTCCCTCATCGTCTCTTAATTTAACATAGCAAGATCTTAAATTTTCCGTGTATCTCTACCAAGTCCCTGCATCATCCTCCCTTAGACCAACCTCCCTCCAGGATAGTCAATGTTGATTTCAAGTGTTTTCCCCATCCCATATAGCAACATGCATGAGAGCATAATACCCTCTCTTCGTTTACGAATCAAATGAGGAGGTAACATATGCAAACCCTTGCTTCCTATCCATATATCTAACCCAATTTGCACTTTGTCTCCCTTTCCTACATGTCACACCATCTAATTTCCAACCACAGGAAAAGCTATAATCATTGCTTTTCAAATAATTGAGGCATTATGGATTCTCTTTAGAGGTTTTCTTGTCCATTCATCCACGATGTTTGGACCTATGTACTTGTTCAAGATTGAACCATTTGACATACAGTCTTTGCCAGTAATGCTTTAGAAAATATAAAGATGTTCTTTAACCCCCATCCTCCCTATACTTTTGGTAATGCAAATTTTTTCCAAGAGACCAACTATTCTTTTTATCTCTCTCATGACCAAATGATCCTATAGCATAATTCATTGATATTTCCTAATACTCCTTTGGGGATCCATGCAAGTGACATCCAATAAATTGTGGAATAACTTTAAGGATTGCTTATACCAACACCAATCGACCTCCTTTACCTATTACACCAAGTATTTATATTTTTCTCCTCCTTTGGATAACCACCTATTATACTAAGTA
>JASDQU011245655.1:7525-20365 GCA_032191745.1 Picea mariana | reverse complement strand
CGATGTCAAATCGACTTGGAAGCTGAACCAGAAGTGGGTGGGAAGCCGACCAATATCATAAATGCATCATTTTGAAGGATGCGTGGTTTTTTGCGTCCACAGTCGCGCATCATGCGCATTTGTGGTTTTTCCTATGTTTCTGAATGGCGCATGTGCACACGCTCCCTGTGTAGTCTTAGCGCATGTTGATTTTATTGCTGATTGTATAGTTTTGGGCCTTTTGGAAATGCATTTTTGGTCCATGGGTGAACTAATAATTGTTTGGAGATGTTGGATTCTTGTAACCATTTGCGGACGAAATTTCAATGATAACAATGGGAAGAATATTTTTGTATTGTGGTTGATGTTTTTGGTTTCCAATATTGCTTCTGCTATCTTTATTTGAGTTGAATATTCCAACAAGTGCATGTTGTTTTGTGAGCTTCTAATTTGATTTACAACAAGGAAATCACTAGATAAAAAGATGCATAGGTGTTGGAGTAGGGATTTCAACATGGTATAAGAGAATTCACTCTCAGAGGAAGACATATATTAGATCCATAGTAGTTGATAGCAGATCTATCAGATATGCAAAGAGATATTAGTAGATCCATAATAAATAGTCATAAATCAAGGGTTGGATTTCAGGGAAAGAGAAATACTAAGGAATAAATAGGGTTTTATAGTCATACAGATTTGTACACAAGTTGAAAAAGGAACAATAATGTACATACACAATATTCTTTGGAGATAGTTGCATATATGTGAGTTTCAGAAGGAAATTCGTGTACATATGTGGGCCTCAGTGGTGACAGTCGCGTACAAGGTCGTACATATTAGTATAGGGAATTAGTGATGAGAACTTGTCCCTTGTCAGTAAGACAAGAAAGGGAAAAGGAAATAGTTCCAATAAGAAGGGTAACAATGTTGGAGGAACATCGAAGCCAAGAAATAAGAAGGAATTGAGTAAAACAAAGTGATTCTCATGTCATAAGAATGGAAATTATGCATATCAATGTCCAAATAATAATAAGGGAGCAAGAAATACACAGACAACAAAATCAACATAGATGCAAGTAAATGAGTTTGCAACAAAGTTTGAGAAGGGTTTCTCACTAGTTTCTTTCCTTTCTACTGGAACAACTACCATGAGTTCATGGTAATTGGACAGTGGTGCATATTTTCATATGATATAAGAATGAGAGATATTTATAATTCTAATAGACAGGGGCTCACATGTTCATCTGGAGCTTGGTGATGAGGCCAAGTATGTAGTGAAGGGAGAGGGAACAATTTTGTTCCATCTTGAGTCAGGAGGTTCGTTTGATTCCTAGGGTGTTCTTTACATACTAGGACTAAAGAAGAATATGACCTAAGTATTAGCTATGGAGGACAAGGGTTTTTTTGTTACTTTTCAGAGAGGGGAAGTACTGATATGTCTAGATAAACCTAGCTTAGACACAATAGTGGTCATTGGGGTTAGATAGGGAAATTTATATAGGTTGTAGGGAAATCCAATTTAGGATTTGGTACATGAAAATTATAGCCTATGTGAGCTATGATATAGGAGGTTGGTACACGTACACTACAAGGAGTTTTCGATTCTAAGGGGGATTTTTATAGGTCTTCTAGAGTTCAACATTGAGTAGGAGGGAGTTCGTAGAGGGTGTGCAATTGGTAAGAATTACAAGGAAACGTTTCTAAGAAATGAGAGTAGGTACAAGAGTTTATTTAGTATTATACATTTACATGTGAATGAGCCAATGTCAATATCATCCATGCAGGGAGCATCATACTATTTGACATTCATTGAGCACCTTTCTAGGAAAACCTAGATCTTATTTATGAAGAAAAAGGGTGAGGTCTTCAGTTGGCTTCATGATTTTAGGGCTCGGGTGGAGAACCCATCAGGGAACAATATCAAGTTATTAAGGTCTGATAATGTGAGAGAGTACACCTCCAATGACCTCAAGGATTTATACAAGGATGCATGGATCAAGAGGGAGCTCACAGTTCCATACAACCCTCATCTGAATGGGGTTGTGAAATGAAAGAATCGATCAATCATTGATTCTACTAGGTCTATGATACATGAATATGAGTTTCCCATGTTTCGTTGGGAGGAGGTGTGTAACACAAAATCATATGTGCAAAAATCGAGTCCTCATAGGATATTGGGGGACAAGACTCTAGAGGAGGCATTATTAGGAGTGAAGCCATAAATAGGAAATTTCAGGATCATTTTGTTGATTTTATAAAGAGGATTCAACCCTTGGTATGATCTAATACCATGTCGATATTTCCCTTCAACCTAGCACCAGGAAGTTAATTCCAAGCAACACATATTTACTGAATCAAAGTACAACTAGGTTACTCAACAAAACATGTAGAATAAGCATAGATAAAGAAACCACATCAAGCACATAAGAACAAAAATATTTTCAAGTAAACACCTAGAAAAACCATGGAGGGAAGAAGAATGCAATGATTCTTTTATTAAGGTAAAATCAGGGCTTCCATAATAGGGATAATGGACCACTGAGAGAATTATACACTGTAGAAAAAACTAGAAACTCTCGTGCTTCTATACGACCTCCTACCAACATGTTTCTCAATGCATCTGCGACTTTACCTTCTCTATCCCGTGAATGTCCCTACCTTTCCCTTCTATGACCCACATATATCCACTCCTATCTCCTCTGATACCCACAAATGTGTGAGAAAATCCCATATGACAAGGTATGTACGACTCTATTCTTTCCTCTGGTTTGTATCCTTTGAAAACCACCTGTGACTACTTCTTATCTCTCTCCTCCTTGACCTGTATGGCCTCTAGATGGAACTCATTCTCCACCTATAAAGATATTGAATCATTATATTTTTTGATCCAACCCTCTCATCAATACTTGGATGAACTCTCTTCACCCAACTAGTGAGATCTCCTCACTCTAGTGTAAGAAAAAGTCATTCGTTTCTCCTACATTCCTTACTAGAAACATTTCTTGTTTTCTATCATGAACCTTTTTCTCTCACCAAGTCTCTCACAATTGTATCTCACACAAGTCCCTACCTTGGTCTCTCACAAAGTGACTTTCTCTAAAAGAGACTTCTCCTATACCTCAGCCGTACTTTTATAATCGTTAGTTATAATCTATTTCTAATATTCAAAGTGATCTACGTTTGAGATTACTTATCACACCCACTTAAGGTTTAGATTACATGATACATGCTAATCATGTCCTTAAATAACTCAATTCACTAATAAATACAATTTTACTTTAATTAATTCCTTATAACTAAAGTAAACTCAAGACTAGAATATTTTCGACTACTTCCACATGAAAAACACATGCCTATGTGGATGTACATGTCTGATGCTACCAAAACATCAACACTCCCTCTTAGAGAGGAAGGTACTTCTCCCACCTATATTTTTCTCTATCTTCGCTACCAAATCCGCTGCCATTATTGCTCTCCAATATGCCTGATTGGCTGCTCCCTCTGACACAAACTTTATCCTTGCCATGATGGTATGACCTATATCCGAAGACTCACTACCTTTAAGCATTCTCCTAGAAATCTCTTTCTTATAAGCATCCTGCATGGCCATATTGTACCTTGACTCCTTATTAACTGACTTGGAAGGATTATCCTTCCTACTCGAACCTTAAAGTTGACTCCCTCTTAGTTGCTCAACCTTTAGAGCTACCTGCTCCCTTTTCTCTTTCACAATCCTGCTGGAAATTGCTCTCATAGGTTGACCTTTTATCCTATACAAGTTGTTCTCTCTAACTCCAAATACATCTACTTTGTTCAAGATAGATCCTTTATGAATAATGAGCTCCTTTCCATCCTATAAATCTACGTCAAATCCCTTCTTGTCAATCATTGAGACAAAGATCACACTCATCTTGAGTTCTGGCACCCATAACACATCTTTCACTCTCAATGTGCCTCCTAACTCCATCTAGAATGTCACTGTTCCAAATCCCATTACTACATGTTTGGTCCCCATACAAAATTCCACATCCATATATGAGTCTGAATCTGTGAAGATCTCAAACACCTTTCGTGCTCCTATCATATGACATGTAGATCTGTTATCTATCAATGATGCATCAACTGATATGATGCCCAAGGAAGTATGAGAAACCATTAAGAACTTTGTCTTTTAAAAATTCTTGCAAAATGTGTCCACTTGAGCCTTTGCCGACACAGCTGCCTCTAATTTCCTTTTGTTTCCCCCCTTCTTCCTATGAAGACATTTACCTACAAGATTTCCAAAATTGTGACATGAAAATCAATTGAATTTTCTCATGTCCTTCTTCTTCTTTCCATATTGAGCGGTCAACTCTCCACTGGAAATATTCTTGAACTTACCCTTCCTTTCCTGATTGGCAAGAGAAAATTTATCATCATGACTCCTCTTCAAACTAGACCTAGACTCTAATCAGGTCTCCTCATGGATAAAATCAATCCATAGTCTATCAAAAACTAACATTGTCTCTTGTGCACAAATCCCCTACAAAAAAGGTTCCCGAGACTTGGAAAGAGTTCTCAACACTACAATCACCAACTTGACATCCTGTATTGTCTCACCAATCGCTGAAAGCTTAGCTCAGTTCTGTGTAATATTCATAAGATAATTCACAGTCGTTTCCTCATTGGACATCCTAACAACTTGAAGTTGGTCCTTAAAATGCAACAATCTTCCTGTATTCTTGTTTTGGTACAGACTCACTAAAGAATCATACATTTCATTGGAATATTTCTTCTCAAAAATGTGTGGAATCAAGTGATCCTTCACTGATTCTAGCAACACCCACTTGACCTTCACTTCCTTCTTATTGTGAACTACCAATTCCTATGGATATATAGGGTCTACAACCACAACGTCAACATACTCTTTGAGTTCATTCTCCTTTAATAGAAGAAGAATGCTTACCTTACAAGCCTGGAAGTTTGTTTCCCCTTCTAACATGTCCTCAATATTCAATGTGTTCACAATATTCAAGATATGATTTGATAACCCTCTCCTGGAACTACCCTGTATTTTCCTATATGACATATTTGTGAATTTTCCATCCTTGACATGTGGATATTCATTCCCTATACTTATATGACCCACAAATGCCTGTCTTGTCTACACTGTGACTCATGGATTCCCCTGCAAAAACACATGTTCTGCCCAGTACTCTTGTTTTCCTGAAAATATGTCATTTGATTTCCTCTGTTGGTTATCTGCCTGATAAGATTTGTTCTCATGGTTTCCTCCCTTTGGAGACAAGTCTCCCTCTTTCCTTCAAAACCTCAACTCTTATACCATGTTGATTTTATAAAGTGGATTCAACCCTTGTTATGCTTTGATACCATGTTGATATTTCCCTTCAA
Organism: Picea mariana; assembly: GCA_032191745.1. Classification (NCBI taxonomy): domain Eukaryota; kingdom Viridiplantae; phylum Streptophyta; class Pinopsida; order Pinales; family Pinaceae; genus Picea; species Picea mariana. Next base: position 14,995 of record JASDQU011245655.1, on the reverse strand, counting down.
CCTAACACTAGATAGTTAATTCCAAGCAATATATATTTGTTGAATCAAAGAATAACTAGGTTACTCAATGAAACATGCAGTGAAAGAATAAACAAGGAAATCAAATCAAGCACATAAGAACAAAAATATTTTTTGGTAATCCCCTAGAAAACCCTTGGAGGGAAAAGCAGTCCAATGATTCTTTTATTAAGGTCAAATTAGGGCTCCTATAACAGGGATAATGTCCCACTGAGATAATTATACATTGCATGAAAACATGGAAAATCATGTTATTTTGTACGACCTTATACTAGCATGCTTCCCAATGCATCCATGACTTTCCCTTCTCTGTCTTGTGGATGTCCATGCCTTTCCCTTCTCTGACCTATAGATATTTGCGCATGTCTTCTCTGAGACCTGCGAATGTGTATGGAAAGCTCTGTATGACTCTGCTCTTCCCTCTGGTTTCTATCCTTTGAAACCCACCTGCAGCTACTTCTGCTCTCTCTCATCATTATACGTATGATCTATATATGGAATTAATTATCCACCTATCAATATATTGAATCACGATCCTTTATTATTGAACCCTCTCATCAATACTTGGATGAAATCTCTTCACCCAACCAGTGAGCTCTCCTCTCTCTAGTGTAAGCAAAAGTCCTTCTTTGTTCCTACACTCCTTACTAGAAAAAGTCCTTCTTTTCTATTCTCAACCTTGGTCTCTGACCAAGTCTCTCACAAGTGTATCTCACAAAAGTACCTTCCTTGGTCTCTCACCAAGTGACTTCCTCTAAAATTGACTTCTCCTATACCCTAACCTTTCTTTTATAATCACGAGTTACAATCTATTTCTAATCTTTAAAGTGATCTACGTTTGAAATTAATTCTCACACCCACTTAATATTTAGATTACATGATGCATGCTAAGAAATTTCTTAAATAACTCAATTCACTAACAAATACAATTTTACTTTAATAAATTCCTTCTAACTAAAGTAAACTCAAGACTAGAATATTTTTTACTACTTCCACATGAAAAACACAAGCCTATGTAGAAGTACCTATCCATGGTACCAAAGCATCAACACTTTTTTTGTCCAGTATGCATCCATGTGCCTATGGAGAACAGGATTAAGATATATCCTTTAGGACATAAAGGTATATTTTTGGGGTACAAATATACCTCAAAGTCTTACAATATATTCATACTAGTGCAAAGGAACAAATTTGTGAGCAGAGATGTTAAGTTCGAGGAGAAATTAGCATCTAGGAGATATCATGATTCATTAGCAGTGATAGAGGATGAGAAGTGTCAAGCTTTGAAGAATGATAAATAGTCAAAAAATTCTAGTTCATGGAGTCAGACTTCAGGTGGGGAGGAGGATTTATCCCCTTCCAACTCTATCAAGAGGCCCAAGTGGCTATTACAAACATTGAGTGACGATGGTGAGGATCCTAGAAGTGCAATCAAAGAGCTTAGGCCTTCGAGGAAGTTTCTAAACTATATTGAACTTATGAGTAGAATCATTGATGTCAAGGCTTCCATTTTTGAGGAAGTAGCATATCAATAGGGTTGGAGGGATCCCACGGTAGAGGATCACACCTCTATTATGAGGAATGATGTTTGGGACATAGTTCCAAGACTGAAGTAGAAGTAAGTTGTGAGTTCCAGGTGGCTCTACAAGATCAAGCATGTTGCAGATGGTAACATTGCGAATTTCAAGGTGAGGTTTGTAGAGAAAGGGTTCTACCAAAAATAGGGAGTGATTTGTGAGGAGACTTTTTCTCCAGTCGCAAGGTATGATTCTATTCGAGTTGTGATTTATATTTATTCAGTTATGAGGTGGATGATTCATTAGATGGATGTGAAGACATATTTTATCAATGGGATCATTGAAGAGGAAGTATATATATAGAAAACTCAGGGCTTTGAGGTACATGGGAGGCAGTATCATGTGTGTAGGCTTAAGAAATCCTTGTATGGACTCAAATAGGCACCCAGGGCATGGTATTCTAGGATTGATAGATACTTGCAAAGTATGGGATTTACCAAGAGTAAGGAGGATCCTAAATTGTACGACATACTTTTTGGGGAAAATCCACTCATATTGGTTTTGTACATGGATGATTTGTTTCTCATATGTGAAGAGGAGATTATTACAGGGTGAAAATAATATTTAGCTAGAGATTTCAAGATGAAGGACATTGGCTTGATCCATTATTTCTTGGGATTAGAGGTATGGAAGGTATCGAGCGAGATATTCCTTAGACAAGGGAAGAATGTAGTAGAAATATTGAGGAGATTCAAATATTGGGAAGAATGGATAAACCTATGGTTACCAATCTAAAGAATTTTATCACTTCAGATTCAAAGTTGGTGGATCCAAGGATATTTAGTAAGTTGATATGGCCCTTGATGTATTTAGTCAACACTAGGCTAGATATATGTTTTGTTGTGAACACCTTGAGTCAGTTCACGGTGGATCCAAGACAGGTGCATTGGATGGAAAGAAATCATGTTATTAGGTACTTGAGAGGTATAGTGGAGTATGGATTAAGGTATCTTGGAGGTGATGGAGTGAGGCTGCAGGGATATTCATTCTTAAATTGGGAAGGGAGTACAGTAAAAAGGAAAAGAACCTCATGATGTTTATTTATCTTGGGATCAATAATGATTGATGGTTCAGTTTATCAAAGGCTTAGTACATGGTAGTGAGTATGGCTAGTTGTGAAGCCATTTGGCTTCACAAATTTCTTACAAGTTTATTTGATCAGGAGTTGGAGTCTACAGTGATATATTGTGATAATCAAAGTTGTATCAAACTCTCAGAGAATCCAATATTCCATGACACGTCTAAGCATATTGATAGTAGATACCACTTCATTATATATAGGATCTATAAGGAGTAGTGAAGATTCATTATATTTCGATAGATTAGTAGGTTGCAGATATTCTAACCAAACCCTTGGTTAAAGGGAATTTTTTGTTCTTCATAGATAAGATTATAGTGGTGTAGAATACCTTCCTCGCTAAGAGGGAGTGTTGATGTTTGTGTCATCAAACATGTATTTATGCATATTTCTAAGTGTCTAGATGTGTGAAAGTCATCCAAATACATCTACCTTGAGACTTTAATTTAATTAAATGAGTTATTAAAGTAAAGTGATTTTATTAGTAAGTTGATTTTATTTAAATAAATTATTTAATTAGCATTAGTGAATTAAATAATAGGAATTGATCTCAACTGAGGTGAGAAGTATTATCAATCATCAATCACTTTGGAGATTAGGGCTAGGTCATAACTCAAGATTATAAAAGCAAGGCTAGGGTGAAGGAGAAGATACATTTTGTCACAAATATATTTGTATCACGAAGGATTGTTATTCAAGGAGATATTGGATAGGTGGAGAAGGACTTCCATCTAGATATAATGTCAGGGAGACGTGAGAACAAAGGTAGTCATTGTTATACCAAAATTTTCCACACCATTTGAATTGTGAGATGGCTTAGTCCTTGTCCCTGACTTGTAATCTTAAATCCAATCTTTCCTCATAAAATCCACTTGAAAAACATTTTTTTTCTTATATCTATGGGTCACCTTGGTGCAACACACAGACATCCGTGCCTTTCTACTATACAACCGATAGATTCCCTCAAAAAATATGAAAAATAAAACGATTCCACATTTTTGGGTGGGGATTTTGGTTGGGATTATTTCGCAACCTCCTTGAGCCCAAACCAAATGGAATTAAACCTCCTTAACTTATTGAGGGTGGTATAAAATAACCTTTTGGGGCATGGATGAGGACTACAACCTAGGAGAAAAGTTATGCTAAATAAATTTCAAGTCTCTCTATTCCCCTTCATCCTATGAGTAGCATCCCCTTGATCTGGAACCCTTTTTCCAATATTCCTTCCTTTTCATTATATGAACATAAGGTCTATTCCTATCCTTATTTTTTCATCCAAGGAAGGAAAATCTTGTTGAGTGATGCTTAAAGGACCTTTTGGAGGAACCTAGGCAGTTGGATTCAAGGCAATGCCGACGATTGGAGTCGGGTTGTAACCACTTCAGATTAATAGTTGGTGGATCCCATGATATATAGGAAGTTAATATGGTCGTTGATGTATTTGGTCAACACCAGACCAAATATATGTTTTTTTTTGAAAACCTTGAGTTACTTCATGGTGGAGCTGAGGCAGGTGCATTGGATAGAAACAAAGCATGTTCTTAGGTACTTGAGAGGTACAATGGGGTATGGATTAAGGTATCTTTGAGGTGATGGAGTGAGGATGCAGGGATATTGAAGGTGTTTCTTTAGCTTGGGATCAACAATGATTACATGGTTCAGTAGGAAAAAAACTTTTGTAATGCTTAGTTCAATAAAGGCAGAGTACATGGTAGTGAGTATGGATAGATGTGAAGCCATTTGGATTCACAAATTTCTTACAAGTTTATTTTATCAGGATTTGGAGCCTATAGTGATATGTTGTGATAATCAAAGTTGTATCAATCTCTCAGATAATCCAGTATTCCATGACAGGTCTAAGCATATTGATATTAGATACCACTTCATTCAATATAGGATCCATAAGGGAGTAATAAAGATTCATTATATTTCCACAGATGAGTAGGTTGCATATATTCTGACCAAACCCTTGTTTAAATGGAAGTGTGTGTTCTTCATAGATAAGGTTATAGTGGTTCATAATACCTTCCTCGCTAACAGGGAGTATTGATGTGTGTAGCATCAAACATGTATTTATGCATAGGTCTAAGTGTCTAGATGTGTGGAAATCATTCAAATCCTAATACCTTGGGACATTACTTTAATTAAATGATTTATTAAAGTAAAGTTATTTTATTAGTGATTTGAGTTTTATTTAAAGAAACTCTTTAATTAGAATTAGTGAATTAAATAATAATCATTGATCTCAAGTGAGGTGAGAAGTATTCTCAACCGTCAATGAATTTGGATATTAGGGTTAGGTCGTAACTCAAGATTATAAAAGGAATTACAGGGTGAAGGAGAAGACACATTTTGATACAGAGTGATTTGGATCATGAAGGATTTTAATTCAAGGATATCCTAGATAGATGGATAAGGAATTCAATCTAGAGATAAGGTAAGGGAGAAGTGAGAACAAAGGAAGGTATTTTTATACCACAATTTTAGACACCATTTGAATTGTGAGATTGCTTAGTCCTTCTCCCTGACTTGCAAACTTAAATCCCATGTTTCCTCATTAAATCCACTTAAAAAACAATTTTTTTTTTCTTGTATATGTGGGTCACCTTGTTGAAACATGTGCAAATCCACACCTTTCTACTATACAACCCGCATATTCCCTCCAAAAATGTAAAAAATAAACTAATTCCACATTTTTGGGTGAGGATTTTGGTTGGGATTGTTTACCAACCTCCTTGAGACCATACCAAATGGAATTCAACCTCCTTAATGTATTGATGATGGTATAAAGTAACCATTGGGAATGGATGAGGAGGACAACCTAGGTGAAAATTTTTGTTGATGAAATTGGAAGTCTCCCTATTTCCATTCATCCTCTAAGTAGCATCCCCTTGACCTGGAACCCTTATTCCAATATTCCTTCCTTTTAATTATATGACCATAAGGTGTGTTCCTATCCTTATTGGGTCATCCAAGGAAGGGAATTCTTGTTGAGTTATGATTGAAGGACCTTTTGGAGGAACCTGGGTCGTTTTCTTTGAGGTAGCGTCGACGGTTGGAGTCGGTTTGTAACCACTTCTTTTACCTTTGCTAATAAATAGTTCTCTTTTCCCCATACTTGTGTAGTATTGATTCAATTTGTTTACATATGTCCAATCACTCTTCATATTTGAATCTATTTATCAGTCACGTGTATTATTTTATGCTATAAATACCATGTTGCAACACTTTCTTGATATTATTTTGCAGGTTAACTCAAGAAGGAGTGAAGAGTAGTACCAAGGTCAAGAGCAGGGAAAGATAATGAACATAAGGATACAAGGCGTGAAACTTTATTCCATCTCTGATAAATTAGTTATTCCATTACATGTCTTGTGTCTGGTTTAGGGTTGTGTATTTTACTTAGTCAACCTCTGTTGTGACATGACCAAAAGTCACGAGGGAAAAATCCCATAACAGTCACAAGTGGGTTTCAGTGGATTGGAGCCACAACAATAGAGTCACATCGTAAGGATGTTTTGTACAATATTTGAGTGCATCTATGTGGGTTTCAATGGAGAGAGGCGTGTATACATTGTTTTCCTTAAGAAAAGGAGCGTACATCTTGGGAAGTGTGAAACTATAAGGTTGTACAACAATGCAGTAGATTGCTAGGGTTTGCAGTGTTGAAGTTACTTCACACACACCTAGGATTTATTTTTCCTAAGGTTATTCATTTTATATTATTCATAATTAGTCATTATCCAGTCTCCTATATTTTAGGGGATAATATTCTCATTTAGTTGACACTTCAGTTTGACTAGTTGAGTTAATTTTAGATGTTTCATTGGGATCATCACCATGAAACATTGGGATCATCACCATGATAATTTGAAATTTCCTTGGTATCATCACCAAAGTGGCACATTAGCCTTGATTCCCTAAGTTAACTCCTCACTACTCTTTGTTCAATCAGTAAACTGAAGACTAGTTGACTAGTTAACTCAACTAGGTGGCAGTTCACTCCCGTAACTGCCTGAGAGACTAGAATATGTGGCAGTTCACTCCCGCAACTGCTAGTGTGTGTCCACATCACTCTATACCACCACTATGGCACCTTAGTTCAGCTCAAGTCGAACTTATTGAGTTATAGATAGTATATCATGTGTAAATTATTCATTATTCACAACGGTTAATGAGAATTCTTCCATTCTTTCTCTTCTTCTTCTTCTTCTTTCTCCAATTCTCTTTGCAAATGTGTGTATTATTGTTTATATAGATATATTATATGCAGTTTCAATACATTTACATGGTATCAGAGCTGAAAGACTACTAATCAAAAGCTAGATCTATTATGTGCAGGTTCAACACATTTACATGGTATCAGAGCCAACATAATGCTAATCAAAAGCTAGATCTATTATGTGCAGGTTCAACACATTTACATGGTAAGAAATCCTAGGTGTGTGTGAAGTAACTCCAACCCCCCCCCCTAAACATCACTATGGTGAAAATAAATATTGGGTCCCATCAATGAGGCCATGTTAGGTACCCAGGTACAAAATCTACACCAAATTGTTTTGCAGGTACAAAAGATTGAAGACAGCGGAAAGATGAAATTCCAAAAAGAATGCATTCTTACACCTTACAACTATTTTTCATGGAAGGAGAAAATATCCATACATCTCCGATCCAGAGAGTTGTACAGGTTAACCATGAATACAGATAAAGAGCTGACAACAACCATAGAAAAATCCAAGTACTTAAATCGCATGGATGAGGCACTCAGAACAATTTGCAGTCTTATTTCTCCCGATC
>JASDQU011245654.1:16789-34672 GCA_032191745.1 Picea mariana | reverse complement strand
GCACAACATCATTACCTGCATCTGTATCTACAACTCTATTAGCCTCATGCTCCTCATCATGGATCTCCTCTGTATGATGTTTCCTCGATCTATTGAAGGTTACATCCTCATCGAAGATAACATCTCTGCTAATCTCGATTTGTTTGTAAACAAGGATGTAGACTCTATATGCCTTCAATGTCTCACTATATCCAACAAATATACCCTTCTTTCTTGAAGGATCCAACTTCGATCTCTTATCTTTGGGAGCATGCACATGCACTAGACAACCGAATATCCTCGGGTGGTTGACCTCTGGCTTTTCTCCTGTAAACATTTCTTCTGGTGTCTTGTTCCCAAGTACATGGTGAGGACTTTTGTTCTGCACATATACATCAGTCTGGGCTGCATTTGCCCATAGATGCATAGGTAAGTCTTGATCATGAATCATAGCCTTTACTTCTTCCATTATTGTTCGGTTCTTTCTTTCTGCTACCCCATTTTGTTGAGGATTGTAGGGAGTAGTGAGCTCCCTCTCAATCCCAAGTTCTCTACAGAATGCTTTGAAGTCATCTGATGTGAACCCTCCTCTATTATCCGTTAAGTGAAGTGGTTGTCATTGTCATTGGTCTACACACGTCTGAATGCACGATGTCCAAAACTCCTTTGGATTTGATGTCACTGCTTCGGAATGGGTTCTTCTTGATGGTTAGTCTACTCCATGTCTCAAACTGGAGGCTATCGAATATGTTGCCTTCTTGAGCTATCACTGTAGCTCCCTCTCAGAGTTGTCACTAGTGACCTGGTTTCATGGTAACCTTCTTGGAACACGTACATCTCCATGGTAACCTCCACGGAATTTATAAGATAACTTGCCTGAGACAATAGCAACAAGAGCAAAAGTATTTCCAATATAATAGCATTTTCATAAGAACATATCTATGGTAACAAGAATAAAAAACAATTTCATGGTAATCATCATAGCATTACCAAGGTAACCTGCTTGGAAGAAAAACAAGAAATATCTCCTAGAGGAGATGTTAGTTCATCTTGCAAACAAGTACAATAAGCATTTATATCAATAGTACTCACATGCTACCAAGTATTCGTTGTACCTAGCAGTGATAGAACCTTTCAAAGATTGTTGTCACAACTATAGTGTTTACTTGTAATGTAGCAATTATCAAACTTGATATGTGCAAATTCGAAACTTATCAATTTAATCAATCAAACCTGGAACCTGGAGTCTTATCTCTAAGAATGAGTGTTGTTGCTTTTCTTCTGAGTCTCCTTCACTCAAGATGACAAGTATTCTCTCCAACTTGTCCCCTGTACTAAGACAATGTTCTTTCTTGACAGAAATATGAGTTAGGGAATATAATGCAAATAAAATTTAAAACCTTAATCAATCTAATACTTTGACTAAAGTCAACTTATAACTTTAACTTTGACCGGAGGTTTGACTTCAACTTGTCTAACTCAAAAAATCAACCTTGACATTTTTGTTGACTAAGGGCACCAGAAGGTGCGCTAGGCTAGGGCGCACTATGACGACCAAAAATTAGGCCCAACATGTTCTTCACTAAAGTGTCCAAGGAATTTGGGTTAGGGTTTGTTGTCGTTGCAAAACTAGAAACCCTAGCTAGAACTACTGGAAGAATGGCTAGCGAGCTGATCTAGGGCAATAATAATTTCAGCATCCTTCAATAAGTTGTTCAACGAGCTACCAGAAACTTCACTAGACCAGAGGAACTGCAACTGGTACTACAACTGGCGCTGCCACTGGCACTACAATTGGTGTTGCAACTAGCACTGCAACATCTTCTTCAATGAAGCCTTCTATATCAATGGATCCTTGACCTAGGGGTTTATGAGGAAACCCTAATTTTTTCAATTTCAGAATTTTGGAGATCTGATCTGGGGGAAAGATGTGCCCTTCTTAGGTGATCTTCTTGGTGGCTTTTGTAAGTGCTCAATGAGCTTGACAATAAGGGAAACTGATGATCTTCCTTCCAGTGGTTAGATTGTTTTGAAGGAAAACAAACTTGATACCATGTTAAAATTTTGGTAATGCTCATTTAACCATAGACAATGTCACATCATCGTCACCTAACCATAGGCACTTACACATGCCACCCCCGAGCACAATAACCCTTTCTTAGATAGATTCCGACAAGTCCACTAGAACCAATAGATAAACCCTAACCAGAAATACCAATAGTGTTGTAGCAACAACACAATATCAAGAGAGTGTACCTCTACCAATAGAACCGTACCTTTACCAAGAGAAGCACACAAGAGAGCTACTAGAAAGACTGAGATTACACCACAACTACTACTGCACTACACTCTCCAGACTTGCGCCTTCTTCTGTTGCAATTGTTGCTCCTTAAACTTGCGCCCTAGTTGAGTGAGTGAGTGTGTGTCCAAATGAGGAGTGCCTAGCCTCTATTTATAATAATCTGCCAAGGTGTCTTTTCATGTGGGGACGACCTCACTTTCTGGAGCCTTCTATTTACTTTACTATTTATCTTCTTGAGTCGACTTCTCTTCTAGGGTATTCCACATATTTTTAATGGTTAATGGTTCTCTTGCTTTCAAAATATTCTACTCTAAGTACAAAGGTTATACTAGAGGTTAATACCTCCTGCAGCTACCAAAACATCAACACCTTTTAGGTGTGCCAACCAAGATAGTGAAAGAAAAGATCTAGGTAGAGAGATAGGGCCTGAGAGAAACGGTGAAAGAAAGAAACCCTTCAAGAGTAAGTGTGGTAGTGGTATGAATTTGGGCTTACTTCATGGCATATGGTGTCATTGAATCCATTTCTATGAGTGCTTCTATAGAGGTAGTTGCTTGAGATACCCTTTCCTTGGTACTTTTTGCATTATGAACCCCTTAATTGTGTTTTGATACCCATTCGTTATTTTTCAAGTCCCCTTTACAAGTTTCAAGCTTTATTCTTTCATTTTTTTACTGGTCTAAAGTCTTGTTATGAGTGTCCATTTAGTGCATCAGGACATGGGGCGATTACCATTAGAAGGTGTAGAGATCAAGCTGGTATGTGGCTTTTATAGGTGGCCTTTATCATTTTTTACATAGCATATATAGCAGTTGCATCAACCTCTTGGCCTTCAACCCCTTCCTTCTCATGAGAGAGTGGACCATGACCCATTACCAAAGTTTAGTACAATGTGATAGGCTCCAGGATGGGAAGTGTTAACTGTGGTGGGGAATGGAATATAATGTTACGTCATGCTTAGAATTCAACATAGAGCATAACTCTTCATAACTCAAAACCTAACAATGGAACAACTAACTTGGAACTGAGATTTATTACAAACCTCCTATATATTTCCAATGGAGTACTTATAAAGGATTCTTAAATATATTGGAGAATTTTTTTTCTATAACCCACTTGTATGAAAGCACCTGGACCTTTAAAAACATGTGTAGAGGGTTGGAAAGGCTCAACACATGAATGTATAAGATGACTCCTTTGACTTTGTGTATTCAAGCTTATGTGGATCTGTGTACTTAGGCTTCACGACTTCTAGTCATCTGTGAATTTGTCTCCTGCTTTACTTGTTTTTGTGTTAACACTTGAATAAAATTGAGTCTGACTGCATAGTCTACAAAGATGTACAAACTCTATCCGATTCAGATTTGACACTATAACTTGTAAGATGAAAACGTATGTTTTTAATCGTTAGGTCCATTCATGTTGTTTAGATATTATAATTAAGGATTAAAGATTAAAACTTATAGTAATAAAGGGTCACTAAAGGGTAATGATTATATTAATTTATTGTCAATACAAGGATTAAGGATTATGTGAAAAATAACGCTTTATATTAAAATTTATTGATTGAGGATTATACTATTATAAAGGTGTTTGAGGATTTTATTACGTATAAATTTTAGGGGTTACATTAATATATGAGTTAGGACTTATTGACATAATTGGTCACAACCTCTAAAATTGAATGGATGCTGTATATAGATAACTTGGATGCAATAATGTCCAAGATAACATGAAAAGATTTTATAATATAGCACTCAATAACGTCCCTAATATTCATTGATGTTGTATATAGATAACTTGGATGCAATAATGTCCAAGATAACATGAAAAACTTTTATAATATAGCACTCAATAACGTCCCTAATATTCATTGTTTATGTGATTGTTCTCATATTCATATAAATAAAAGAAATTGTGCTTCTATATATTGATAAGGATAGTATTGTCGTTAATAAGTGCAGGTGAAAAGCCTTTATAACATAGCACTCAATATGAATAACGTCCATAATATTCATTGTGTATGTGATTGTTCTCATATTCATATAAATAAAAGAAATTGTGCTTGTATATATTGATAAGGATAGTATTGTCGTTAATAAGTGCTGGTGAAAAGCCTTTATAATATAGCACTCAATAACGTCCCTAATACTCATTGTGTATGTGATTGTTCTCATATTCATATAAATAAAAGAAATTGTGCTTGTATATATTGATAGGGATTCTTTTGTCGTTAATAAATGTTGGTAACTTATGATTGATTTACAAGGTAATGAAAATTTTTATATTTTTTAAATTATTAATATATGTTAATGATAAATATATGTTTGAATTAAGCGAAATAAATTATTTATTTATTAAAAATAAACCTAAGTCCTCACTAGACCTTAACAACTGGTTAGTTATGATACAGTTATGGGGTCATTACATTGAGTTGTATTATTTAATGTACCATTGATTGATGCCTTTTCCGCCCGTTTTTTTTGTCTTCTTGTTAGTTATTTTACTTTCTTGGTCATTTTCTTGCTTCTAGTTTTTATCATGTGGTATCAGAGCATTGCATTGTGATACATATGTGCATGTGCAAGAGTGAGAAGTTCATAGTGAAAGCCTGGTGGTGATTGCTATGGTGGTTGAAGACCGGTTACCTTGAATGAATTGAGCAGACCCATGATTACTTCAGACGGAAATATAAATACAAGACTGCAATAATTATTGTGTGTTGTGATTATAGCGAAGGAATACGTGGGATGATGAATTTATAATCGCGGTCGTCGAATGAGACTGCATATCGCATGATGTAAATCAAGAGTTTGTTTTGTGTTGATTAATGCGTCGAGTTGTTTTTTGTATTTGGACATTCTTCGCACCAGTCTGTGTAAATATCGATTGACTCTCAACATTGACCGCACCAGTTTGTGTAAGCTTAGTATTATTATGAGTTGCTGATTTGGCAGCATGAACCTTTAGATTTTCCACAACCTCATTGTGTTTTCGAGAAGCTTGGTGAGTAGGTCAAAGAGACTCAGACTTTATGACCACATTGCAATCTTTGCACATTGCCTGATCCAACTCATTGTGCCTTACAAGGGGAGAATCCATTTGTTTATTTGGGCTGTTGTGCAATTTCTTTTACTCTTGCACATTTTACGACTCTTGAATCGATTTGATTTTCTTGGTTTTTATCATAATATCAAATGAAAGCACATTACATTAAACAATGTAGTGGATGATCATCTCATTATCTACAACAACGTTGTGACTATAACCAAATTGGTATTTTTTCCATGTAAAAAATATTAAAGCTCGAGTATGTGTGGTCCATTATATGCCTTAATACATCTATAACTAATTGTGGGGATAGCTTCATTCTTTGATGATGTCGATCCCATCTTTGATGTTGGGATTTCTTGTGGAGTTGTGGAGAATGTGATAGCTCTTGTGCAACAAATCCTAAAATTCTATAGCCTTGAGACACATGCAGTGACCGTGAACTCGCATATTCTATTAATGGTTGCTTTAACATCTTTTCTGGTGCCATTAAAGGTTGTTGAAAGTACATCTACAATTGTATGGTCGTTGGTTGAGTGAGTGCGAGAAAAAAAAATTGTGTGGTTGCTTGCTATCCGAGCAAGAGAAGTTTTGTGCTTTTGTCATTTGTCGATCAGAGCGTCGACCTTCGAATCGCAACAAGTCACTGGTCGTTCATTATATGAATGTGTTGAAATATTGTAACTGCGAAGTATATTCTAATTATAATTAAGTTATTATTAAATAGATCAATCCCCTTTTGTGGATTGATCGTGTTAGGACTTATGTATGACTTAATCCCCTTTTGTGGATTGGTCAAACCCTAATCAAATGATGCTAATTGAGAAGTCAGCCCTTAGGGATAATTAAAGTGGTCTTAGCCACTAATTGAAGAAGTCGACCCAGCTTGGTGAAAAGACAACCCTAGCGCTCCTCAGCTAGTATAAATAAGAGAGGTCAGTGCCTCATTCACTCAACCGCTTATCTAGTGCGTAAGTTTTGGAGATAGCTGCAGTTGCTAGAAGGAGAGAGAGGGGCATGCTGAGTCTTGGTTATTCTTGGTGGTTTTGTCTTTTATCTTGACATTGTATTGGCAAACTATATTAAGGAAGCTTTTGCTAGATTTTCTCCCCCATGAGGGTTTCCCAGGATAAAATGATGTGTACCTTGTGATTGTGTTTCTCTCAGTAATCTTGTTTATGTTATTATTGTCTAGTGAATTGAAAAGAACTTAATAGCAACTCTAAATTTAACATGGTTTTAGAGCTAAACTGAGTAGATCACCTTTCACTGGGTAATAAAAAACGTCACTGTTGTCATACAAGAAAATTAGGGCTTTTTGTTGGAAGAGAATTTATGACCAAAAACCATCTAGGGAAGTGTGCCCTAGCCTAGCGAACTCATTGGCAGCTTGAGTGCACCTTTTCAGTGGCCAGAGCCTCTGAAAAGTGAAACCCTAGTTTTGACTGGTATCGGAAAACTAGGAAACCAGAACCGGTACTTGAAGTACCAGTCCATATTTGCGCATGCTCAATTTCAAGGGGTAAAATTGAAATTTTTGAAATCTGACAGCTCTAGCATACTCCCCTCAGCCCTGGGCATCTAATCTATGGATCATAATTCCAAAATTTGAAAGTTGAAAAATTAGGGTTTCCTCATAAAACCCTAAGTTGCAGTTGCAGTTGCAGTGTCAGTTACAGTTGCATTATCAATTACAGTTACAGTGCCAGTTCCTTCATGCCAGTTGTAGCACCAGTTGCAGTGAAAGTTTTCGTGAAGTGTTGGGATTGTTGTTTTATTGTCCTAGTGCACCTTACCCTAGCAAGATACTATCAGAGGTATGTACTTACATATGGTTAAAATGTATTATTATTCTAAAGGGGTACTTGCAAGAGAAAGGATCTATTGAGAATCATAGATCCAGAATGATCTCAGATCCAATACATTCAGAGGAATAATGCACCCCAGGTATGATCATTTTAAATATGCATCTATTTGTTATGGCATCTAGGTTGTATGTTGAAGCTATGACCATCATACTAACCTTTGGTCAAGATTAAAGTCAAGGTATTAGATTGATTAAAGTTGAGATTATAGAGTTTATTCTTTAACTTAGATTTATGTTAATAAATCATTTTATCTCAGTACAGAAGACAGGTTGAAGAGAATGTTTGTCATCCTGAGCAAAGGAGATTAGGAAGAAAAACAACAACACTCATTCTTGAGGACAAGACTCGAGGTTTGATTGATTAAGTGGATAAGATTCAAACTTACACATGTCAAGTTTGATAACTACCTCATTACAAGTAAACAGTATAGTTGAGATAGCAGTCTTTGAAAAGTATTATACTTGGTAGCATGTGAGCATATTGAAATAAATGCTTATTGTAATCATTTACCAGATACAACTAACATCTTCTCTAGGAGGAACTTCTTGTGTTGGTTCCAGGTTACCATGGAGGAATGTTTGATCACAACACTAGAAGAGTGTTGATCCCATTTCATATTGTATTTATTACTTTTGATCTTTGTTTCAGGAAGATCACAAGTGATAGCTCTAAAGGAGCTACTGTGACGATTATTCATATTATTCTTATCAAAATAATATTATTCTTGGTTGTTGTTTTGTTGACCTTGTTTCAGGTCACAGGTGATAACCTTGAGGAAGCTATAATAAAGGTTGCAAAAGGCAACAGATTAGATGAGACATGAAGCAGACTATGTACATGACCATATACATTCATGTACCAAAGAAAATGAAGAAGAAGCTATTTTTTGAGCTCCAGAGCATCTCATATGGAGATTGATTGTAAGGAGCAAAAGGCTCCAAAGATGACCGAACATTAGAACAAGAACTCACAGTAGACTTGTTCAAAGGATAATGAAGCCACCTTGACAGGAAGCATAATTCACTTGAAGTTAGACTCGACTTTTTAAGACTTGGTATTCAACACCAAGTATACCTTGTAGAGACTATGAAGTCCTTGTAGACTCAGAAGAAATCAAGAACAAAATGAGTCTGATCTTAGAAAGGATCAGATGAAGAGACATCTTTCAAGACTAGGAAACAAATACCATAAGTTGAGAAGACTAGATCGTAGCCTCAAGGAGACATGAAATCTCTTGGGAAGATTCCCTTGTTTCAGTGACAGAGAAGGAAGCCAGTCAAAAGGACTAGGATATGGATTTTTCCTAAGACGATAAAGGAAGTCAGTGGTGATTTCCAAAATCGATCTAACAGATCAAGCATGTTGCAGATAAAAGTATAAAGATAGTGAGATAGATAGTTCTTTGTAAAAAGCACATAGAGCTAGCATGAATATTAAGTTGAAGCTGAGCAAGTGTACCAGATTGGTACAATGAGATGTGGAAATTTGGTTTTGAAATATAGGACATAAAAGACTCATGTTTGTATGGGTTGAAGCAAGCTCCTAGAGCTTGGTATGGCAGAATTGACAGTTTCCTAACGAGCTTGGGCTTTACCAAGAGTAAAGTTGATTTTAACCTTTACTTCAAGGTTATAAATGATGAGCCAGTTATATTGTTGTTGTATGTGGATGACTTATTCTTAACTAGAGAAGAAAAGCTCATCATTGTTTGTGAGAAGAACCTTGCTGCAAAATTTGAGATGAAAGACCTAGGCTTGATGCACTATTTCTTTGGTCTTGAGGTTTGGCAGAGCCCAGAGAAGATCTTCCTTAACCAAGGGAAGTATGCAATTGAAATACTAAAGAGGTTTGATATGTTGGAGTGTAAATCCATGAATACACCCATGGAAACAAAGTTGAAGCTCCTGGTTGATACTTTGTCAGAATTGGTTGATGCTACACTCTACAGACAGATCATTGGATCGTTGATGTATCTGACGAATACCAGGCCAAATATATGTTTTGTTGTGAACACCCTGAGCCAGTTCCTGGTAGAGCCCAGACGTGTTCACCTTGTTGCTGCAAAACATGTGATGAGATACCTTAAGGGTACGTTGGACTTTGGTCTTTGTTATACTGGAGATCATGACTTCAGACTGATTGGTTATATAGATTTAGATTGGGCTGGAAGTGTTTCTAATAGAAAGAGCACTTCCAGATGTTGTTTCAGTCTAGAGTCAACCATGACTTCATGGCAGAGTAGGAAGCAATCCAGTATTGCTCTCAGCACGACAGAAGCGGAATACATTGTTGCATGTTCCGCCAGTTGTGAAGCCATATGGCTTCGGAAGTTGTTGATAGGTCTATTCAATATGGAGATGGAAGCCACCATGATTCTATGTGATAGCCAGAGTTATATAAAGATGACGGAGAACCATGTGTTCCATGATAAGTTGAAGCACATAGAAATCTGGTATCACTACATTCGTGATATGGTGCAGAAGGGACTTGTAAAGCTCCAATATGTTGGCACAGATGAGCAAGTTGCAGATGTGTTGACCAAGCCTCTATCTCATATAAAGTTTGAATACTTTCGAAACAAGCTTAGTATAGTCCGAAAGGACCTCCCCCGAAAGGGGGAGTGATGTTGATGATACTATGGTATCCTGACCAACAATGGGTAGCTGAGTTGGGATTTTATATCCTAGGGGACTAATCATCCCTGGACAAATCCCGAAGGTTCGATAAGGATGGTCTGTCATAGTACCTGTGCATGTATATGTTAGCTATGGTCAGTACTGGTAGCTCCGTTAGGATTTTTATAATCCTAGGGAATCTTATGATTCTTGGGCAGATCCTGAAGGTTCGGTAATGATGGTTTGTTAGAGTACCACATGGTAGCTCCGTTAGGATTTTATATCCTAGGGAATCTTATGATTCCTGGGAAGATCCCTAGGGATTGTTAGAGTACCACAAAATGTTGTTGTTACACCTGCCTCATTCTGTTGCTATATGATGATGATGTTGTTGCTCCAGCCTCGTGCTGTGATGATGTTGTTATCTCAACCTCGTGCTAATGATGTTGATGATGTTGCTATATCAACCTCGTGTTGATGATGTTGTTTCTCCAGCCTCATGTTGTGATGATGTTGTTTCTCCAGCCTCGTGTTGTTGATGATGTTGCTATCTCAGCCTCGTGTTGATGATGTTATCTCAACCTAATGTTGATGATGTTGTTGTCATAACCTTGTGATGTTGATGTTGTTGTACCAGCCTCGTGTTGTTGATGTTGTTGTACCAGCCTCATGTTGGTGATATTACTATTCTAGCTTCATGTTATTGATGTTGATGCTTCAGCTTCATGCTGAAGATGATGATGATGATGCTACTTCAGCTTCATGCTAAAGATGTTGATGATGATGTATCAGTCTTGTACTGATTGATGATGTTGTATTAGTGTTATACTAATTGATGTAAAGAATGATGATGATGATGCCATTCCAGCTCCATGTTGTGAATGATGATGATGATGATGATGATGATGTTATTCCAGCTCCATGCTGAGAATGATGATGATGATACTATTCCAGCTCCATGCTGTGAACGATGATGTTATTGATGATGAGAAAAACGTTCAATGATTTATAAATGTGTGAGTCTGTGTTCCAGATGCTGATGATGTTGCTTCCCTCTCTCTCTCCTGATGATGTTGTAGAATACCCTTCTTGTTAAGGGGGAGTGTTGAAATATTGTAACTACGAAGTATANGGTGATATTACTATTCTAGCTTCATGTTATTGATATTGATGCTTCAGCTTCATGCTGAAGATGATGATGATGATGCTACTTCAGCTTCATGCTAAAGATGTTGATGATGATGTATCAGTCTTGTACTGATTGATGATGTTGTATTAGTGTTATACTAATTGATGTAGAGAATGATGATGATGATGCCATTCCAGCTCCATGTTGTGAATGATGATGATGATGCCATTCCAGCTCCATGTTGTGAATGATGATGATGATGATGATGATGATGATGATGTTATTCCAGCTCCACGCTGAGAATGATGATGATGATACTATTCCAGCTCCATGCTGTGAACGATGATGTTATTGATGATGAGATAAACGTTCAATGATTTATAAATGTGTCAGTCTGTGTTCCAGATGCTGATGATGTTGCTTCCCTCTCTCTCTCCTGATGATGTTGTAGAATACCCTTCTTGTTAAGGGGGAGTGTTGAAATATTGTAACTACAAAGTATATTCTAATTATAATTAAGTTATTATTAAATAGATCAATCCCCTTTTGTGGTTTGATCGTGTCGGGACTTATGTATGACATAATCCCCTTTTGTGGATTGGTCAAACCCTAATCAAATGATGTTAATTGAGAAGTCGGCCTTTAGGGATAATTAAAGTGGTCTTAGCCAGTAATTGAAGAAGTCGGCCTAGCTTGGTGAAAGGACATAACCCTAGCACTCCTCAGCTAGTATAAATAAGAGAGGCTAGCGCCTCATTCACTCACTCACTCAACCACTCATCTAGTGCGCAAGTTTTGGAGATAGTTGTAGTTGTCAGAAGGAGAGAGAGGTGCATGCTCAGTGTTGGTTATTCTTGGTGGTTTTGTCTTTTATCTTGACATTGTATTGGCAATCTATATTAAGGAAGATTTTGCTAGGTTTTCTTCCCCATGAGAGTTTCCCGGGATAAAATGTTGTGTACCTTGTGATTGTGTTTCTCTCAGTATTCCTGCTTATGTTATTATTGTCTAGTAAATTGAAAAGAACTTAATAGCAGCTCTAAATTTAACCGAATGAACATATGAAATCTTAATGGCGCATACACGGTGAATCCATGGATGATTTTGAATCTGAGATTTGAAGTGAGGAGATACCAACCATATGAGAAACCAAAGGTGAATCGCACGTGCAAAAACCGTTGAACTGGTGATTTCAACCCTGAGATTTGAAGCGTGGAGATACCAAATATACGTCTATATGTCGTGTGAAATAAGGACCTGGTAATTGTTGTTTGATGAACCGACTTGCAGTTTGTAAGAAGTAAAAGCTTATGGTGAACCCTCGATCTCCTCCACGCAGTTGCACCCAACCCAAAGAGATGTTGCAGAGTAAAACCGCGCAACCTAAACAAGTGATATTTCAAGCACTAGGGTATGATATAAAATCTCTTTCGTTAAAAGGATTGATCATGATCGAAACCTTATTAGAATGACTGGACCGGAAAAGGAGAACTCAGAATAGTTGGACAGTGCACCATGAACTTCCCATAAATGCGGTGCAGTATCGTTTTCAAATACTCTCGCTCAAAGGAGTGGTCTATATATCTCTTCGCAATTTTGGGATCTGTTTCTGTAGAGACTATTTATCGCAGCATAAGTTCATACACTATTTGCAAATGTGGCCAGGCAGGTTCCATACACGGTTCCTCTTCTTCCGGGTCAAACACTTTAGATCCTGTATTTTCATGTGCAGAAGGAGGCAAGCAGCAGAAAAGGTTTTCCGAGAACATCTTCGCCAACTCTTCCTGTAGAGATTCATTAAGCTTGTTCGAACTGGCCTGAATAAAATCGACGAGTTCTAGAAGGGTCTACAGATAAGTAAGATTGTTGTGTGGCAACTTCATTGAAGAGAAGAACTTTCAAGAAACTCTAGTCCTTGTGCAGATAAGAAAAGAACGACGACGTGGGCTTGCTTGGAAAAACCCTAAATCTTATTGAATGGTGATTTTTTAAAACTTTTCCTTTACAAACTTTTGGAGTGATAAGTGGATTTTATATGTTTTTTAACGAGATTAAAATTAAAAAAGTTTATTCCAAGGGAATTCAAAGACTTATAAAGTGCATACTTTTTCAATAGGAGTTATAAGGTGGTTTTGTGTTTTTTGGTAGAGGTATAAGGGTTTATCCTTTATTTGTTTTACATTTGAAAGTTTTTTTGCAAAGGTGTCATAAGGGTTCTTGTTATATTGTAATTGGAGTTATAAGGTACATTAAGGAGTTATAAGGTGTTCCTTAAAAAGTTATAAGAGTTAAGCATCTCATGTCCTAAACCCGCTCGAAATTGAATAAGGGGGTTTTACGATCTTTCTATGCATGTGGATTGGTTTTTATTGCTTATTTCTTGACAAATAAGTACATCTAAATACATTCTCATATAAAGAAGACAAATCAAGGTTTTAAGGAGGCATATTTGAAGCACTTCAAAATGGCAGGAATGGACAAAATGTTTAATATGTTGCAGACATTGATTAGCAAGACTCCTGAATCTACAATTCCTATGCAAAAAGAAATGCTCACGAATGTTCTTACTTGTTTTCACATACTTCACAAAAAGGTACATTTACTCAAACAAAAACAAAGTTTTTGATTGGCCAGTTGAAGTCATTTAATGATGATACCAAGGAACAACAAAACAAACTTAAGGAGCAAGAAAACAAACTTGTGTTCGTTGATCGTGAGTTGTAGTATTTTTCTTTTGATGAAGTCAATATAGCCTTGACTGATGACATTGAAAAAAAAGTGGACAAATTGAAGGTTCAACATAAGGATCAGGTTGAAAATGTAGATAACTTTTTTACACCGTGGGAAGAATTACAATTTAAACATAATCGATATGGCTTAGGATACAACAAGGTTCATGATAACCTTTTTATTCCTAATTATTTCAAACGTGTTTGCTTTGTAAGTGGAGGTTTTTTGAATGATAATCGGAATAGGTACTGGGGATTGCTAAGGATGATGATGTTGCTACAAGTATTTCAGATTCTTATGATGCTCAATTGGATAATGAACCCATACAATGCAAACACTGTCACCAGTTTGGCCATGATGAGTCAAAGTGTTTTGATCTTCACCCATGCAGTGTTTGTGGGAAGACCGATCACCTCTTAGTAAGGTGTCAGAAGAGCAAGAAAATTCAGCAGAAACATATTCATTTTGAATGGCTAGGGAATTGGAGTTTGGAAGCCAATTTATTGGAGTGATCTTATCGACGAGTTTATACACATTTGATTGGAGATATTTCTACAGTTGACAGACATGAATGTTTTTCAGGATTGGATGATATAGGGCATGATTGAAGCCTGCTTGATGTAGTCTTCTGAGTTGAAGATCGAATCTCCAGATTCCGCTCGAAGACAGTTTGATTACCCCTTTCCACTTTCATAGGGGGGTATATCTCATTATCTAGACTTCTCACTTTTCAGTCAACAGGGGGGGAAATATTGATATGTCACACTTCAAGTTTCAAAGTCTAACTTATAGGATTGCAATTTATGATGATTGATTATGGATTCAGGATTTGGGGTTGTAAATGAATTTGTGATTTCAGGATGATGGATGATCGAGGATTGTTTCAGGACATGATTTTTGTTTCCTGATTGGATGATGGATTTGGATTGGTCAATTTGATCTTCAAAGGTTTTTTCGCTGAGATAATTCAACGCATTTTGGTTTTTTTATGGATATTGGATGGATGGATGACTTGCCACTTTTTGACATTTGATGGGTTGCATTTAATGGATTGTCTGACATGTTTGATGGGCATTTGGGTTTAGGATTTAGAGCAGTACTAGTAGTCTACCTGGTTTACTAATCAGAGATTTTATGGCTACAGGTTTTTCATATTTAGGTTTTGGATGTCTTTCAACACTTTTTTTCTGTTAGTAGGATTTTTGACAGTTTTTTTATGTGTCGTTATATGAGAGCTTCATAGTCTTCGCACTTCTCAGGGATGGTCTTTTGACCTTGAAGAGGACATATGATTCTTTTTCTCTTTTCTCTTGGCACATTAGATTGTCAAGGTTTTTTGAGATATGAGATGTGTTTGACTTGCAGCTAATTCACTTCTCATCAGGATTTGCTCTCATTAGTTTTGGGTTCACTTCAGTGAACAGGTTGTCTAGCTCATTTGTTACACAGTGAGTTTTCTAGACTTGGTTTCAACATCCACTTTTGACGGTTTTTCAGGCAGATCTTCATTTACACTCATGAGATTTCAGACCATGAGTTACAGATTGAAGACTTGGATATGTTATCCTCTTTTGCACTAGTCTTTGTTTTTGAGCTGATACATTTGTATTGACTTAAGATTAAAGGGGGGTTTGTTAGAAATAATCTGAAGTCCTAACTAGACCTTAACAATTGGTTAGTTATGATAGAGTTGTGGGGTCGTTACATTGAGTTGTATTATTTAATGTATCATTGATGTACATATTATTTGACTTGGCTTGATGCCTTTTCTGCCTATCTTCTTTGTCTTCTTGTTAGTTATTTTACTTTCTTGGTCATTCTCTTGCTTCTAGTTTTTATCATTATCAAGGTTCATGATACATTAAAAGAGGACTAATTAAAAAAATTATGAACATTAATAAAATAAGAATTTAAGACTTCTTTAAGAGTTACCTATCACGTCCCCACAATGTGCCTTGCGATCGTGCACCTCTTGAGGGTGTACGACATCACGACATTTCTCACTTGGATCCTTGACAACACCAAGGATACTTTGTTCAGACTACGCCTCTTCACCTAGAGCATATCCATACTCCATTCTAGGCTACCGACGAGTCACACTCCTACTCTAGTGCAACTCTTGTATACTTAGACAATCGTTAATCGTTTTAACACTTCTTAAGCATACATCCATGAGAAACCAAGAGAATTGTGGAACAAACGAAAGACTAAAACAGATATATTGTGGGTGGCATGAACCATGCCTAACACCTGGCTAAGACTTGTTATATGCGAAACAGTTACAACATGAGCACTACCGGCTCGATTTACAACAGGTGGACTCAAACGACTCGCCATCACCTCACCAAGACACTCATACACATATCGTAACCAAGACTCTTTGTTGCAACCATATCCGTAGCCACCTACGGTGCACCTCAGACGTGCCTCCAACTGCAGATTAGTTTCTCTTCGTTTTCGCAAAATTCCCCGATTTTGGTTATATGCCTCACACATGCCTCCAACCGACCTGTTTTCAAACTTAGCCAAAATCAACCCAAGAGAAACTTGCCCATCCTTGTCCAACGAATCCACCTCAGGGCAACACAAGTCCTCCCAAGTGGAGCGACTTGGCTCTTTGAGGGAGCTCGCCCTCTTCGTCTACCTCGGAACTGCAGAGCTCTTTTTTTTTCCTTGTCTTGCCAAAACTTGCCTTCCTTGGTTGTGCACCCTTGTTCTCTTATAGGCTCTCCAAAGGTCACCATCACGAACTGTCGCGTCCTTTGGGGGTGTCGCGCCCCTTCGTGAACCCATGTCCAAACGAATCATTGCGCCCCTTTGTGGACTTAGTCGCCCAAACAAAACCATGTGCTCTTCAATTGTCGTGCCCCTTGGGACTGGCACGCCCAACCTTGGTGCACCCCCCACGTCGACGCGCCCCATCTGTCAAACTGAATCGTCCTCTTGGGTGTGTGCGCCCCTAGGTGAGTCAAGTCGACTCTCCTAAGTGTGCCCCCTATGCCTTAGTCAATTTGTTTGTTTGGTAGAGTGCCCAAGTCTTTCCCTCAACCCTCTGTCAAACCGTCTATCCTCTAACTTGTGTCGCAAGGCAACTTGGGTGGAGTTGGCACGCCATGCGCCCAAAGAACCCCAACTCTCCCCTATATGAAGACTTTTGTTTCCTCATTCGCATTGATCATCTTAATTTACTAATACTTTTATAATAGTTATTAATAAATAATATAGATACTTATAATAAGTTTTAGTAGATTGGCACATGATATGTTTTGAATTTCAATATATTAAAAATCAAACTCTTTTGGGTTTAATAATCTAGTTAATATACTACAATAATTAATATAAATATTATTGATAATATATTAATAAAGGTTATCCATATATTAATAATTTTAGAATAGTATGTAGTATAGAGGGTTAGCTTAATTGTTTGTCGTTGATGTTGTTAGGTATTTTGGCTAATCTCAAATTCCCTAGTTGAGGTGCATGAGTTTTCTTGACAATTTTACTAGAGATACTGTACATAAGTGTGGGAGAACATCCATTGAGTTTCTTCCTGACATTTTCTTTAAAAAATATTTATAATTTTTAAAAAAATATTTATAATAGTTGTTAAGAAATAATATTAATACCTAAAAAATTATAATAATTATTAAAAAATAATATTGATACTTAATAGTTATTAAGAAATAATATTGATACTTATATTAAGTATTACTAGATTAGTACAATATATATTGTTTTTAAATTGAATATAATTGGAAAATGAGTTTTTTTCATCTAATAATCTAGTTAATTTTTAATATCAGGAAGAAGAAACCTACTGGATTGCTTTCAGCCATGATCCCCGGATCTGTGAATGATGCATTGGAGCCTTCTTATCACCATGTTGTGCTTCAAAATGTACTTCCTTCAAAAGTCAAAAGGTGTTGCTGTTAATTATAGCATTGTCTTTTATTTGATATTGTAAATTAAGCATTATTGATAGTGCACTTTGAATCACTTCTCTCCTTCTCAAAAGTCATTTTCTTTTTGTTTTATTTCCATTCATTTATGCCTTACTTTTTGGATGCTACAGTTATGCAATAATACAAAACGATAAAGAGGTTAGCACAACAGAAGAGACTAGTTTGGAAGCAAATACAACACAAGAGACTAGTTTGGAAGCAAATACATTAAGGTAATTTTGTATAAATGTTTTCTTTTAACGTT